>VZRF01013636.1:429469-456445 GCA_013396875.1 Vireo altiloquus
CTCGTGTGTGTACACACACCGCTCGCCAATCCGCGGGGTCGGGGCCGGGGGGGCGGGGCGGAAGGGCGTGGCCGTCCGGGACCCGTGGCTACCGCCTCTGTCTCGCGGCGCGCGCTGCCCGCTGTCAGGCTCGGGGCCGCGGGTTCGAGCCCCGCGACGGCTCCAGGCGGCCGCACCTGTCCCAGTGGCGCCCAGGTGCTGCCGGGCGGTACGAAGTTTATAAATATACAAATATATAAATGTGTATAGGCCTGTATTTACACATAGCGCGCGGCGCCGCGCTGGCTGCAGCCGCCGGCCGTGCCGCTTATCTGCGAGGCGCTGGCGGGGCTGCGTCCCGGGATGCAAAGTTCAGCCCCGCCGCTGGCCCGGCGCCGCGGGCGCTGCGGGAACGTCCGGCCTCGGCGCAGGAGCCGGCGGCAGAGCGAGGCCAGGGCCGCCTCCGCACCGTGCCCGGGCCCGGCTCCCTGCTCCCCCTGCGAACAAAGGCTCCCGGGCCAACAAAGCGGCGGCCGGGCCGGGGAGCAGCGGCCGCGCCCTCGCACCTCCGCCCCCGCCCTGCGGGACCCGGGCCCTCCCCGCAGCCAACACAAACACAGGCCCAGCTCGGCGCCTTAGAAATGCCCTAAGAAGCGTTTGCTTTCAGCATTTCCGTACCGCTTTAAAAAACTGTTTCCACAAAGCAGGGTAACATATTCTTACAGAGACCGTATCAACAGAAAACACTCCTGGGAGCCAAAAAAAAAAAAAAAATTCGGCACTAGTTCCATTCAAAGCAACTATGCAACATTTGTTAAGTCTTTCTCGAGTGCAGCCAGGCACACATCCAAAGCGTGCAGTTACCCATTTTTCACATTTCTCTAACACAAGTTCAGCTTAATGCCACTGAGCAAGCTGTGCAAAACAAGGTTTATGGGGACACAAACACTATTTATGTGCTTTAGATCTCTGCAGATCATACATATACTAGATCAAACATGGTAACGTTTTGTTTTTCTTGCTTTACAGACAATATTAAATGCTCTAGAAAGACATATTTGATCCTGTCCCCTTTACTAAAAAGGGAAGGAACATAAAAAGCCCAGGGGTTCAGCCTACAAAAGCGAGCTCCTAAATGTCAGTTCAAGGAAAATATTAGCAAACAAGACCTTTATATTGACTTCAATGGGGCAGTTTACAACTGAAAATCTTGCATGTGTCCAGGAATTTGAAGACTGTGGTTTTGGTTTCTTTTCAGCCTCTATAAAACATTTCCATGACATGTAACAATACCTTTTATCAATATTTGCAGTGTTTTGCAAGATACATTCACAAAAGCAATAAAACTATGCAAACTACTGTGTATTCTCTTGGAGACCCCTCTAACAGGTACAACCAGAACCACTAACATGACACATGCCCTGACAGAAGTGCAGAAGGCACACACTGCCTTAAAAAAGGATGAAAACCAGGAGTGACCAGGTTGGCTGGTTTATTGCACTATTATTAGTTACCACAGCTAAACAAATACTTGAACCTAGCCTCCATAAAGACACTTGGGCTTCATATATCTCTTTTTGGCTCATTGGTTTATTTACTTTTTTTCAAGAAACATTGATGAGCTGATGTCAGATACTGCAACTGTTATGAATGTGAAAACCAGGCATTTTAACCACCATGGAAAGCCATTGCTGTAGTTTGCATTTGCTTTCAATGGCAAATTGCAGACTAACTATATATACGTATATATATAGAGAGAGAGAGAGAGAGTTTGAAGTAAACAATGAAACGACAAATTTGCATGAGTGTAAGCACACTACTGATGTAACATTCTAAACCAATACATAATCTTTCAGAACTTTCACAAATCCCAAATTTTATCCCAGAATGAAAAACACCTTAGAATTGGGTTTTTAAGCCATGCTGAAGTGTGGGTTTAGCAGCTACTTCCAGTAACGTCTGCCCTGCAGGAAGCTCTTGTGTCTCCTTCCAGAACCTGTCTGCCATCCCAGCCTTAGAACTCCACCTTGCTCTCCCTGGCTAGTCAGATCCCTCCTAGATGCCCCCTCTTTCTCCTTTCACGATACATTACTTTTCAATATTTGCTAGTTTTACCATTTTTCCACCAGCCCACAGCCCTTGCTGTGACAGCCTGAGCAAACACCAACCCAAAACAGGCTCCCCCTCCACCACCCCCTTTTCTCCTGCTGTACTTGCCCCAACTCCCCATAAAACCTTAAACTAACACACTGCCCAACTTCTTGGTCAGAGCACTGCCATATTCCTGACTCACCTGCAGGACTGTCACCCTTTGTTTCAAGAGGGACTCACAACTTTGTACTTTTTGACTCAGATCAGTAACACAACCACACTGACTAGCAGGAAATGGTTCTTACCTCTTTTCACAAGGCTTCTCTTCAACTGGTGAGCCTCTCGTGCTGTGCCCTGGAAACAGTGGGACTAGTTGAAGGATCTTGCTACAGAGATTATGCCAATAGAAGGCAGCAGGCTGAAACAGCAACTCATTGCTATTTTGCTTTTTTTACCTTCTCCTGACAGGAAAGTAAGTCTAAATGCTCTTGTTAAAAACAGATGAGAGCAACAGAATTAATTTTACATAAAACTAGCTGTTATAGTGGAGCAGAAAACACTGCTTAAAGAAAACAGTACTCAAAAATCTTGGTCAAGTTCATTTCAGTAAGGTTTTAAACATAGCTGACTTGATTTTTTTTTTTTTAGCTATGTAACAAAATTCATACAGCTGCTCAATATTTTCAACTATCTGAAAACAGTTTCATCTGCCCTTTGTCTTGATATACAACAATTAATCCAATAGTAGCAAGATCTCTCCAACAAGAGGGATTATTATGAGGCATTATTTTTCATGCCACATAGTCCTCACATATTTAATATGACTGTATGTTATGAGTGATACAACTGCCAAACTGATATGACGTTATCTACTATCAGCACTGTGTGTATCTGTGAAGGCAGAATGCCCAGAGATCATTAACATATATCAACTGAACTGCTAATCTTCATATGCCTGAGGAACTGCATTACTGCCCAGTCCCAAGTAAAACATTCGGTCTCAACTGAGCATCTTAAAATGACAAAACTACAAACTAGTTAATATTTTTAATTTTGTATTGTTACCTTTACTATCAAACTCAGCTGACAGAAAATGTAAAATTGCATATACTTTCCAAACTGATGAGAACAACCTTGAGACAAATTAAGTATAGGTAAAAAAGGGCAGCAGTAAAAGCTGTCATATTTTAAATAAAAGTTAGTATAAGTGAGGTTCTAAAATGGTCTTAATGCCCTTCTGTGTAACAAAAATTGGGACAGCACAGCACCTGTAAAGCTTATCTAAAGCTTATTTCAAATCCATTATCAATTAACAGGTACCAGTTTTAGATATCGTACCATTAAAGATCTCCTGGGAAGATAAGACCAATTTTTCTTGTAAAAGATAAACAAATGAGGCTTTGATCAGTAACCAAATTTCTTCAAGATGTCTTAGTCTGTTCAGTCTTTGGGCAACTTCATGTCACAAGTTGTGGCAAATGCTCTGATATCCAATTCAGGAATATCAGACACCCCTGTTTGTTTCAGAGACTTACTCCCTATGTTGAACCTCTCCACCACAGAACTTACAACTCTGCAGGTGATTTGAAAGGTTTAGCTGGTAAATATACCAAGGCTTTTTTGCATCCTTAATTTGTAGTGAAGTTTCTCTCCTGTAGATTTGAGGCTAGTGAAAAGAGAGCATGTTAAATTCCTGCTTCAAATTAAACAGTGACAGTGGTAAAATGGTTATCCAGAATGTGCCCTCTAGAACACGACCTAGCACAAGAGGAATATATAATGTCCTGGGTATCTCCTATCTTTCTAGCTGTGCCATTGCCAGGGTGAAAACCATCGCATAAAGGTGTGGTATCAGGCACATGGTGCTGAGTTACTGTCAGCAGAGTGATTTGAACACAATCAGGTTCAACTCCTGTCAGAGTTCTGTCTGGGAGCACTGCAATGCTGCCTGCTCAGCCCAGCAAAAACCTCCAGGCTATCAAGTGCACCTTAGCCAAGCAGCCTTCAACAAAAAGGGCAATAAGGTGGACCTTATACCCAGGCAGATGTTGATGAAACTAAAATCCCTCAGTGGGAACAAGGTGTAGAATACCAGTGACTGAGGCACAAACTTTTGTCCAGAGTGCCGGACTGAAAGCATTTCTGTTCAGCCTTGGAGAGAGAACCTTCTTGCTAATGAGCATTTTCTTTAGCAGTGACTTCGTGATGACAGAGAAAAAAAATCACAGGTGTTAAAGCAAAGCAATTATTTCCCATATCCTGTAACTGCAGGATCTTACCATACAGGAGGAGGAGGAGTGGAGGGAATCTCATCAAGGGACTTTATATTGGAATCTTGGCACTACAGCCTGGCGTATTACTAGAAATCAGCAGACAGACTTGCTTCTGCACTTCATTTAAGGCTTCACATTAAAGAAGGTTCAGGAGAATTGGAAAGATACCCAGAGAAAAAAAATTGCCAAGATGTAGCAGAGGTTGAAGGGCAGAATGTAACAGAAGAACAAGAAAAATGGCACATTAAGATAGGGCTGACAAACAAATGAGATGGAGTCTGAACACAGCTAGAGTAGATGCTCCAACTCAGGGTACATGGTTGAAGGGAATTGAGGAAATGGTGTATGATTAGACCTTCTGTGTTTCAGCACAAGAAAAAGTGACTTATAGTTCTTCAGCCCTCTTTGAATGATAAACATTTAATAATAATACAAATAATATATTAATTAATATATTATAATAATATTAATTAATATTAATAATATTAATTAATATATTAATTATATTTATATTAATAATATAAACATTTCTTATCTCCAATGTTTGTGGAATACAAATCACCCACAGCTTGATATTATTCTGAAATTAAAATGTTTAATGATTTTACATTTTGGAAGCTGATTTACACATAATCCTGAGAAAATTACAGTAATTTAATATTAGTAATAAGAAAATATATAAGAATAATTAACTACACTTTTCTTTAATTATAATTTATTTGTTTCAAAAATACGAAAGTAATTTATGGCTTCAAAAATAGACTTTTTACTCCCTTTTAGCTAATAGTAATAGGACTTAAGAATGACCTTGAAAATACTAATAGTACAGATTTTTACAAGTTAGATAGCATACCTGGACCAGATAAGATTGTTTTTGGTCTTTATAAAATTTTTAAAAATTGAGCTACAAACCAGCTACAAAGTATCAGCTACAAAAATCCTGGATTTTTAAATGGAGTGTTGAAAACCTATTTGCTTTTGTATTTCATCTTAATCTACTACACAAAAAATGTGATCACAGCGCTTGGCATCAACCAAAAGGTGGTAACAGGCTACTACCAAAAAATGTCTTTGTACACGACTGAGTTCATCACAACCCAGCCCCAACAATCATTTTGTTTCTTAGCAATGCCTAGGGGAGAAAAATGTGCCTTTTACCCTTCCTTGATGATTAACATACCAGAGATTTTAAGGATCCGCAGGGAGGAGAGCTGCTCAGTAGAAAACCCACCACAGTTAAAACAGCCCATGTGCAGTACATGGTAGGATTTGAGCAGCTGGGCCACCCAAAGGAGGTCACTGAAGGGACACAAATGCTGCAGCTGGACCACAGCTGCCACAGGGACGATGGGAAGGTTCATTACAGTATGGTAAGTAATCCAGCAGCAGGGGGGTAACTGAAATACCACACAACTTATAATACAACATCACAAATTTCAGTTATGGTTTTTACTGTCCTGTTAATGTCAAGATGTTATAAAATATGAATTAAGCCGTCTTAATTCTTCTAAAATTAAAATGCCAATTTCTACCAGTGTGGTGAGTGTTTCATTGCTTGTAGCCATGCATCCATAGCAGGTCTGTATTCCTCCAAATCCTTTTGGGGTTCAAACACTGCTTCTATTCGCCTTAGCTTCGTTAGTTGTTCTTTGTCAATCCAAAATCCTATAAACAGAAAATTCATTCTCCAGCTCAACTGCAAATATTTTATTTTTGAGTTGTTTTAATCTATTTCCAAGAGATCCAAAGCAGAAACACAGTAAGAAATCATGACAGCTTTTCTTTACTCTACCAACAACTTTCTCAGAGGGAAGCATATTTTTAACATTGTGAAAATCCTTTCCAATAGGATCCACTTGTTTGGAATCCTGACAACAGTGCATCTGTTTGACTGGGACAGTTTCCAAGGAACAGCTCTGGTACAATGAAGTTCCCTTAGGTTTCATCCACAACGTGTTTTTGGTTGCAGATCCTTCTCAATGAAGAAGGGCCACAGAAACCAAGACTTATCTGCTTTCCTACTGTCTTAAAAAATTGTATAAAAGGCAAGAAACAGCTGATATTACAGATTCCTACAAATTTATGTTATTAAATCATTCTCATCTCTCAAGGGTCTCAACTTTCTTGCACTTTTAATTGCTGAATAAGTCTTAACCAAGCACATAGTTTTTACCTTTATTTCTGTTATTTACATATCAAAGCACTTTAACAAAAACACATTTTGTAGGTGCACATTAAGCAAAACCATCAACGGTTTGTAGCTTTAAGTCTGGTTAACAACATGAAACAATTCTGTGTGAGTAGAGTAGTTTTCCTGTTAATAGTTTATTTTGTACTGCCATTTCTGTGAAAGCCTCAGAGGAAAAAGGCTGTGTTCACAGAGCACAGGACACAGCTGCAGTGGGAATGGCAGGGCTGCAGGTGAGCACAGTGGCTCCCTGGCCACATGGTCCATCCCCAGCCAGCACCACTCAGGCAGCACCAGTATGGGAATGGACATGGAGTGCCTGGGTCAAGGAACAGGACGCAGCAAAGACAAGATTCACCTTTCTTCCCTGGTAATACATCCTTCTAATTGTGCTGTACAGAGAAACATAAACACCATTTACCTTAGATTCCCATAAAAATGGCTAAAGTAATCCTTTGAGTGGGTTTTAGAATTATTTGAAGTTATGCCCTTTTTTTGTCTGATCTCTTTTCTATTGTATTTACAATATGCATTATAAAGGGGGAAAAAAAGCCTTTTTAATGTCTACGTACCTGAAGCAAGGCCTGCTAGAAAAGCTGCACCAAGACTAGACATGTCTGCATTTGAAGGTTTTTCTATTTTCTTATTAATTAAATCTGATGTCATCTGCATGACAAAACTATTATTACTGACACCTCCATCAGCTCTATAGAGAGAAGGGAAGAAGTAGTTAAAAAAACGTGTTAAATGCTTGTTGCCAACATTTCGGAAATCATGTTCAGAAAATACCAACTTCTGGTATTTCACACTTATGCATAAATCTTCCCATCACTCATGCACAAATGCATTTCCACTTTATGGGTAAATTTAGAGGCCAGAACAAGGTGCCAAAAAAACCCAAACCAAACCACCAAAACCAAACCAACCCAACCCAACACCACATTTATAAACTGGAGTAGGAATGACAAACAGACAGGGACACAAGACATTACCAAAAGCTCTAAAAGCTCTGTCTTTTAAAACTATACATCATCGTGGCTGAAATGTTAGGGTTTATAACAGAATCTTTACATAGTTACCACCACAATATGACAACAGTCAGAACCATTACACTGAACAAATCCTTTCAGGTGTTCTCAGATCTGGAAAAGTACCTTTTTCCTTACTACCAAATCTTTGTATTAGTTAGCTAAAATGCCTTCACAGTTGCTTCTTTTTAAGAGGAAGTTCAGAATGAGGCTTCCATCTGTCTATTTTCCTAATTTGAGACCAATTTAGTGGAGAAAACTAGAACTTATCAATGCTGATCTTTAATCATCTGAGATTTAGAAGTAATCATTATTGCAAACAAAAGATAACTATAACAAAAAGCAATCTTTGAAATGTCCTAGATAGGTTCATTATGCTCTTGTGCTCCAATGCCAGCCATGTGTGGAGCTGTTGCTCTATCAAATGTGTTGCAAAGAAGACATCTAGTGTTTATTGCTACAGAAAGTGTTGGGTAATAAAACTCAGTTATAGGACATGTGGACTAAAGCTGAGAGTTCTTTCTCTGGGCTTTCCTTGACAGTGTTGAGACAAGCAAAGAGAAGTAATAGAAATCTGGAGGACTAGTAAAAACAATGCCCAGAGACCAGGAAGGAACGAGGAATACAGGACAACAGCTAAAAAAGAAATGAATTAATTTATGGAGTAAAAACCACAAAAAGAAATCAAAGGTAATTGACAGATGCAAAAGATGTGTGGACATAAGGATGGCAGAGCAGTTTACAACCCTACTGAGAACCCCATTGAGTATGTCTCATGTTTTAACATTTAATCCACAAGTTGAATTGCTACTGATGCAAGTCAAGCAATACAGACACTATACAAAACTGCAATTTTATATCAATGAATTAAAAAGAAAATGATCATAGAATTTAAAGTTTATATTGCAATGTAAACGGAATCAGAATTCTATTGCTCTCTAGGCTGTATTTCCACACTTCCTATATTTTAAGTTTTTTAAGACTTTGCACTCTCAATGTGACTTTTCAAATCTTGGATGCAATTTTCTGTGTAAAAAAGTTTCCTAAGTAACCGAAATTCTGATACTTTTTATCTTCTCCTCTTCATTAAACCCCAAACCCTGGCTGTTTCTTCACCTTTGCCTACTCCTTCCATATACATGATGGAAAGCAGAAACTTTTACCTCCTCCCACTTTGTACTCTCACTTTCTTCCACTGAGAGTCTGATTTCTGTCTACATGCCTGCCAGTCTATTCTTCCTCTGCAGAGGCACAGGAGGAATGGGAATGCCTGCCTCTTCTGCTGACTGCAGTGCCATGCTGACCCCTGGCTGCCCAAGGGAGGAATTTTGTTGCAGCGCTTTCTGAGCCTCAGAGGGGTGGAGCATCAGACCAACTGGTGTGCTCGAAGAAAGTCCCTACCATAATGTGAAATGTGCTCTTCCAGCAATGTTTAATTCAGCTAAATTTTTCCCAAACGTTGTGAAAGCATATTCTAGGGATTACAGTTACCACACTAAATTTGATATGTTTCTTCAAAGATTAAAGCAAAACCAATATCGTAACAACTGAACTGAACACTACTCTCCCTCTTCCCCTCACAAATAGAACCAGTTTTAATCAGCCTTCAAAAAACAGTCTGTGAAAAACCTTGCACAGAAAATGTCAGTATGAAAGAATGATGACAAAGGATAGAATGACCTTTGTCGTAGGCATTCTAGTGCTACCTGAAAACATGGATTTGCCTTCTTTTTAATTATTGTTTTAATAATTAGTGCAATTCGTTACTCAGCTGCTAACAATCACCAATGCTAACAGCTGTGGGTAGACTCCACTGCTGCTTAAGTTACATTAACATTTGACTTGGAAATCATCTACTTCTAAACAACAGAATTTTTACAGTAAGATAAAATGCATAATAAAGCTCACACCTATTTAAAATCGAACTCTCATATATCAAATTTAAAAGTTACAGGGTACTTACCGAATAGTTCCTAGAGGAATGTGCACCTTCTTCACAATGACATCATAAAGCAGTTTGTTTCTTTAAAAAATATTTAGGTGAATTAAGCATTATATATTTCATAAAGTGTTTTCAGTATCTACATAGTCAGAAAATAAATGCAAGGCAAGAAAAGCCTCAGTTCAGTCAGAACTTTTGCCATAGCTATAAAGATTCTAGAATGCATAAATAAGAAACCCAAACCCACTGTAACTAGTCTTCGGTCTTTTGTCACTGCTACAAAGGCACAAATATGGCTAAATCATGGTCCATTCTATAGCAAGTCACTGTAGAAGGTTTATTTTCCCCACTGAAGGTTACTGATAGGTTTCTAGAGATGGAATTGTTGATGTAACAAGTGGCTTACAGTGAGGAAAGTAGGCCAACAGTGCTACTTGGAGTTTATCCAACTGTTCTGTAACGGGAATATCTGAAGGCTTCAAGTTTGACTTTCTCCTGAAACCATTTCATTTAATAGGAGAAAATCTAAACGAAAAGGATGTCTACTTTTTTCTAGTTATCTAGAAAGTATTATTAAGCAGTATTTGAACGAGATGATATTCTTAACATCCCTTAACATCCTCTTCAAGAGACGCATGTGTCAGTTCAGGAACTATAGTGCAGAAAGAAAATGCATTAGAAACCAGCTGCAGCAATTCAGAATGCTGCCCTCCTCCAGATATCCTTTTTGGAGTCTTTGCAGGAGGTTTTTATGCCCAAAGCAAAGCTGTTGACTACACGGAAGGAATCACATCAGTGCTCCCTAACTGGCCACAGTGCAGTGTGAACCAGGCTCAACCCATACTCAACTGCAGTCAGAGTGGGGGGTTGGCAAGGCTACTGATGATGATGGTGAGCTACTGATGTGGTATCAGCAGTGATCAGCAGTGACTATCTTTAGCCTTCACAGATCTGGAAGCTGCTGTCCATTCACATCTTTAAAGACATTTAAGAGGCCTATTACTTTGTTTTATAAAACACCAAAATTTCAAACTTTAACCAAAAGCTAATATAAAACTTCCAGCTTCAGGTATACTTTAAACATAGCTGGAAAGGACTACAGCTTCTGACAAAACTCTGTCAGGAGAGCAAGGACAAACTTTAAACAGAAAACACTTTGAGAACATGCAGAAAACAACATAATTTAAGAATCTCGATGTGGTTACTTAATGACAAAAACTCTGAACTAAAAAATATACAAAAGCTTATTTGTAAAGTGTTTTGGAAAAAAAAAAAAAAAAGGAAGCAGCTAAAACTCCTTTAAAACTCCTTTCCAGTGTAAGAGTAGTTTATTGTACAAACTGCAAAAGTCCACGTATCCCTTTAACACTGCTGATCTAAATAAAAGTGAACATAAGAAAATATAAGCCAGATAATTTAGCAAACAGTACCTGAAAGCTACAGATTCCAACATAGCTCGAACAAGATGGTTTCTGTTAGTGGAAGGTTTCAACCCCACGAATGAGGCACATAAATATGGGTCACACCCAGAAACCTGTAGAAAAGATGTCACCATGTGTTCAGTGAATTGTATTTGAAGGCTTTTGAGAAAGAAGTTAAAGAGTAAGAAAAAAATAACTTACGACAATTACAGGCAGCATAGTGAAAGAAGAAAATCAAAAACAGTATGTAAGAGGTATATAGTGTTACTTTAGCTAACTCAGTGAACAGTTTAAATTGCTTCATTCAACACCCAAACGTTTAAATGACCTCTTCCAAATAAGACAAACTAAAAAAGACTAATCCACATAACTTCCCTTTAAAATACATTTAAAGTGTACACTAAGTGTCTAGGACAGGGCACACTGATATTACTGATATTGCTGTTCTCTAACAAGATTTCTCTCACGCCCCCTCATAAACTACTGAAAGAAAGATAAATTGACTTTTAAAAGTAATACTGAAAAGGACAATAATACTTTTTATTGGTGTTTACAAAAGCCTGTTATCAATAATACTTCAGGAAGATGAGCTATCTGGAGAAGAAATTAAACTCTTTTTTGCTTTGTTCCATTAGCATACAGAACTTGGACAAAGGTACAGTTAAAGATGTTAAGTTTCTTCAGAAAAAAACATTAGTCCTGGGAATGATCAAACTGAACATGGTAGACAAATGAAGATTTAAAAAAACTCAAACTTTTAGAAACACACTGAGAGATGAGCTGGTATACACAGAAACCAAATAGTTATTAAGACTTCTAAGAGAGAAGTCTGTTATACTGAGTTTGATAATTCCCAGGAGAAGTGCTTAAATATCATTGCTTTTCATAACACCAGGACTTGCAATCTTGCTAATAGTTCAGTACTTTAAAATATTCTGATGAATTACAACCTAGACCTTGAAACAAGGTGGAATAAAATGAATTATTTTAGAACAGTGCTTAGAAGAGTTGTCTCAATGAAAGCTGTGCACTTCATAGCAGAAAAGCTGTGATACTGGTTTGTGTCTGCAGGCATTGCTTGTGTTACTGGGAGCAAATAATTTGATTTATTTGTCCTCCACTAATTTTCCTATTTGGTAGGGTTTTTCTCAAGGGGGAGATGGCATTTAACCATTCTGATATGACAGTAGTCTTCATGTATCATGATGAGCAACAGACAAAAACTTCAGCAGTACAGAATAAATACTGTGATAAGATGTAAATTATTACCTTTAAAAATGGAAAAATTAATTTTAATTGGGTTATTAAAATATACTCTTGATTACAGTATTAATAATTTTACCTGCAAACCTGGAATGAAACAAACACCTTGAGAATCAGCAATACTCTGTGCCATTTCTGCTGTTTCTTCTACATTGGTGAAAAGTTCTGTAAAGATAAATAGGTTGTATGATGTTATTATTTCCTTCAATTTCTTCTTTTTGTCTCAAGAAGAGAAAAAAATCTAGAGTTAGACTACTCCTTTTGTAATATTTTCAAACTACACGTTTCAAGGGAAACAATCACTTCTCCTCTACTTTGTGTCCATCAGTCATATTAATAATCCCAAACTATTCAGATGAAGGCTAAACTCAAAAGGATCCTCTCCTATCTGTTGTGCTGTAGCCCTTTAATCCTCACATCCTGTAAAAGGTCACTAGCTTTCCAAATAGACATAAATCGGAATTAAGAATGATAAAGGCACCCTAAGAGTGCTAAAACCTTAGATTCATAAAACGTAACATATTTTTCCCCCAAAGACATTGTTACTGTCAGTCCAACCACCAAATGACTACAGAGAAAGTCCTTAATACCCATATTTTATCAGCACCCTTAGGATCTTTACAAGTGACACGTAAGGCAATCACCTCTTATCACAATAATGCCTCTTGGACAGAAACTCCTTTTATGCTCTGTCCAGTCATTTGTCTCCTTTCATGTTTCCAAACCTTTACCACTATTGTGTCTCCTCTTCCTCCATGTTGAGCCTCACCACTGTTACTGAGGCCATTAGCTTACCTTGCATTTTGGCCCAATTCCTCCTGTAGAACTAAAGTTTTTACATTCTCTAAAGCTGATAAAAGTTTCTGAATTCTGCTCTTCTGCAATAGTATTTTCAGAAAATAAAGGCCTTACTTGTTACAGAGTTTAAAGCAGCTTGCCTTCTATTTATCCCATTTCTAAAACTTCTTCCCCTTTCTTTTTCTGTGGTAGCAGCTGTAGGTCATGTCCATTTTACTACTGACAAGCGAAAAATCCTTTATACTTCTGGATATAGCAATGATATCCATTGTAAGTACAGATAAGTTCCATATGGATAACTCTCCATTTTAATTATAGAATCTGAAGTAGAAAGCTTATACATGTAGCATTGACACTTGAGTCTGCAGCATTGAACTGTGTGCTGAACTGAGTAATTACCTCCAAAGCCTAGTGGCTGTTACTCTCTAGGCTTAGTCAAATTTTGGATGATGAAGATGAGAGGACCAATCTGAGTCATACTTAACCCTTAGGAGCACATACCAGAGCACATATATATACATATGTACCTATAACTAACAGCTTCAAGAAATGTGGAATTTTGTGGTGAACTACACAAGGAAAACCTTACCCAGACAATCCAAAGTTTGAGACACTAATTGCTTTTTTCTCATCCTAGTGAAAATGTAATAAATTTCTGAGTAAGCCAAGTAAATTTCTAAGTCCTAATTAGAACACTGAGAACAGTTGTCTTATGAAGAATTAGTGGGTTTGAACATCAACTACTACAGAGGTAGTATTTTCTTAATCTGTCATTAAACTGGAATGCAAAACCTTTCATTACAAAATAACAACAGTCAAAAGGTATATTACTTCCATGTGAAGCAACATACTGTTACTTGAAAACTTTTTAATGTTATTTCCATATAAATCAAACCTGTTATTGGTTCTGAGATGTATAGTTCAAGACTTCTCCAAAGCATTACAGCAAGTGCTTGTGCAATCAGGAGGTTTGTCATGCTCAAGAGAAAGCAAGTGAGAGTAAAATGTTTTAGGAAAATAAAAGCCTAGTTAGTCAGGAGGGTCTGAGGCAGAGACTGAAGACGAGATGATTGTGCAAACCAAACTCCCTGCAGTAAACACTCAGCAGAGCACCTACAAGACTGCATTTCTGCTGTCCAAAGCATGCAGACTACTTTCTTCAATTATGAAAAATAACATCAAATCCAGTAACACAACTATGAACCCATAAAACAGCTTCTTAAGCAGTTATATATTTCACCCTCTATAAAATTAAAAAACTTACCTATATCCTGAGCCCATTTTATGGCAGTGCCAATGTCCGATATAGAACCTTCAGTTAAGTAAACAACTTCTTCCCCAATCTTCCAACCAATCAGTGGATATAGACCTTAATTATTTTCCATGAAACAAAACACTCAGTTAAATGAAATGTTTCCAGAAAAACATATACAAAAATTCCCCACAATAAACACACCTAAAAAATAAATAAACTTTATTCAATTCCTTTGTAGAATTTAAGCTAAAAAAAAAGTCACTGATAGAAGTTAACTGCGTTGTTTAAAACTTTAGTGATGGCATTACAAGAGAATCGAGGAACAGGTTGTTAGATCAAAATTAACCTAAAGAATTGCTATCAAATTACAAAAAGTCACCTTTGAAGAGCTATCTGCACCTGCTATTATTTTTTTATAAGAGATTGTATGTACCTAAAAATTTATCAGTGTTTTTCTATTTGTTTTAAGTCCATCCAACTTTCCCCAAGGGTTTCTAAAAAGTAAGCATGTTTTTCCCCAAAACATAGAACATGAAGGGTTGACTTTCAGATGAGAAACACAAAACTGAAACAGACATATACACAGAAAAAAAGCAACACAAACTTAGAACACAGATCTTATTCACAGAAGAGGATGAAAGTGATGTACTTTTTAATTCTCTTTTTAATATGCAATGTGTCCTCACATACAAAGCAAAAAGGAAAAGTTTCACCTGCACTATGGCTAAAAAAATGGCTTTTCAGGTCACTAGATAAGAATTCAAGTAGTCAGTGGTCACTGCAACAAGAGCTTCACCAAGCAAGCACAGTAACTGCTGGAGTGAAGAATGCACCAGACTTCATGGAATCCCGCTCAGGACTCAAGAGATCATGGGTAATGCAACACAGTAAATGAGTCCCAGTTTACCTTTATAAGGACCAGAAAAACACCAGAAGGATGCAGGGATTCTCTCTGCCTTCTCGAAGTAACTTTGCTGATATATATGTTTCTCACAGAATCATCTCCAGTTTGCTTGCCTGTGTCCAAATGAGTTGCAGTGCAATTGCAGAAACTTGCGTTAGTGCTGGAGGCACTCTGATGCTTACAATGCAAAACAATCAGCAGTGCTGATTAAAAGCTGTATTTGTGTCTTGAAAAGGGAATGTAATATATATAACTCCAGATCACCAGTGCAGGTGTCCCTTAAAATCTTTATTTTTTACCAAAGAAACAGCCACAAATAAAAAGGTCAAAAAAATTACCTGAGCCAAAGATCCTAAAGAAGAGCAGCTAATTAGGGACAGAGACGTCCACCCATCACGTGGCCCTCTTGAAGATGCTCACACCAGAGTCTCCAGTAGTGTAACATAATTCTACCTCTGGGGAATGGATCCGCATGACACTTGGCATGACCAGAGGTACTAAGAACCCTCAGACTACCAGAGGTAGCTTTTAAATCTATCCAACATGATTCCACCATTGAATTGCAAGAAGTGCTGCTATTGAAGGAATTACTTTATTTCCTTTTTTTGAACTGCTATGTAGAGGAGCTAAATGTAGACCAGAAACTAGAACAGCAGCTAATGACTAGCTTGCACAAGGATGCTGTAGGGATTCATCTTGCAGTCTTAAATACACGTCAGGTTTAGAGATTGAACACATTACATTTCATGCCCAGGGCATTGAGAAAGCCAGGTACTTAACTTGTCCCACTAACCATAACCTCTACCCCACGACAGCCAAAGAACATACGGAAAATAATTTTAACGTAACTAACAGCCTAAAGCAGTAAAAGTTTCACAGCACTGCCTTAGAAGATTTTAACATAGTAGCTAAATTGAAAAACCTTACCACATGTTTTTTGCTATTACATTTTAACAGACTACATATGTATGATTTCCTAAATAAAAATATCATCATAATGACATGACTAATTAGCATAGAAAGCTTTTGCATTCATTGGGAATTCAATGTCTATGCTATTTAGTTCTGATGATGCTTTAGGTTTGAAGTTTTATATTTTTCAAATCCTGTACTGTTAGTGTAACTCTGAAGTTTCCTGTAACTTAAGTGCTGTTCTCTTATGCTAAGATAGACATAACAAAGCCTCTCCAGCTCACTCTCCAAGGACACCCAGACCGTCCTAGACCGAAAAACTGTAAATCATCATCTTGGGGAGAGAGGGGCAAGCCTGGGGAAATTCCATCATTGGTTTGGTTCTGGTTGGTGAATTTGTGCTGATATAAAAGTGTGAAGAACTCATAATCTGTCATCCATTTTGGGATCCACTGAGGCAGGACCCTCTGGAGCCCAGAGTGTACCTCTGAAAGCCTGTCAAATAAATACCTCCTTTATTCCTGTCTAGTCTCTGTTTCTAGGTAGCCATTTAAGGCATCATGACACATCTCATGTAATTGCCAAGGTCCTTCAAGACTTAGCTGGTAAAATTCTCATTAGCACACTGCTGTCCTTCTTCCCAGCCCCATTCCATTTTAAGCAGTAGACTTCCTGAAATTAGTAACTCTTTAAAAATACGACAGACAGAGAGAGACTGTGTAGGCAAACTTACTTCAGTATCATCTTCAGTGCCATTCTCTTGACAAGTAGCTATCTCTGACAAATTAACAAGCTTGACAGACCACAGATGTTCAGAATGACAAAGTTTTAAACACGAGAAACACATTGGGAAACTCATTTCTACTATTTAAATAAAAAAGGAATAACTTCTAATCCTGCATTATTTCATTGCAGGTGCTTCAATGTGCAAGGGCTCAAGGGGAGGAACTTGCAGTGATCCACTGCAACATTTTGATGTGAGAAGCCAGAGGACCAATCCCCTTTTTCTCCATTACTCTCCTGTACTGTATAATACTGCTATGAAGAACATGTGAAGGAAAAAACAAAACAGGAGGGATGCAGGTAGCAAATATAATTACTAATGATGCTACTTAAGTTCTCTTCCTGAGAAGTTTACTTTAGGTTAACCAAAATTTACATTGCTAATTAAAATTTTCCACAGTCGTCTCTTCTGAAGAACTTCAAAGCTGGTTTTCTACACCTATAGACAGAAGGAAATCATAGCCCTGTTTTATTGCTTTGTGTACCCTCAGCATTAAAAACTATCAAGGAACAGCTGAAACAATAAAATCCTCTAAACCCCAGACTTCATTATCTTACTTTTCCGTGATGCAAAGAGATGCTTTCCGGTATTCACATTCCAGAAACCACCTGTTCCCATTGTCAGTTTAACATCTCCTGGGTGAAAGCAGCATTCTCCAAACACAGCTGACTGCTGATCAGCTACCTGTCAATCCAACAAGAACAATGGGACAAGTTAGCTATGGACTACAAACCTGTAAAGCTGTTGGGTTTGCAAACATCATTGAAAACAGTCTGGAGTTCTGAATACAAGTAACCACTCAGGAACTGAGCATTCAGAGAGGACTCATATATAATTTCTTAAGTATTTGCAGACCAATACAACAGTCAGACTTATCACTAGCATCAAACTACACCAGGTTTGGACACAACATGAATGTCTATATACTGTTTGCAACACTGAAAAATATTATGGAAACAAAAGAAGTATTTTGGGTTTAATATTTAACAAGAATAAATGGAGCATTTGCAATCCCAGGGAGCAGAATAGAGTAGTTTGGCCTGAATTCCTCTTTCTCCAAATAGAAAGTTGAGGTCTTGCCTTTCTTTTTCCTTGATACCTCTCCTCCTGTACCAAATTATTCCATGCTCCATTTTTCCACAATGACAATGGTTATTAAATGTATTTACTTATGTTTTTGCTTTAGTGAAACAGTAGATTTATGGCTAGATTTACTCCACAGTTCTTTATAAAGAGAGAAATTCATGTTAGTTAGGGGACAGTTTTTTCATTTAGCTCAATTCAAGCAGATTTCACTCTAAGCCATCACTTTGAGTTTTCTTATCCGAATTCTAACTACTGAGGAAAGAACATGTTACTGGCCACTTATTTTTAGTGAAAAATAAAAAAGGGATGAAAGGTACCTCAAGTGGATCTATTAACAAATACTCTAACAGTTGTTCAGTCTTACTGAAGTCAAGCCAGAATGGACTCTTGCATAACTTTATACAGAACAACTGATTTTAAGCCAGACATTGACATTGCCAGAGCTTAGAGTCCTACATTCAGTAGTTAATCATTTGGTCACACAACCTTAATGAACCTCAACCTCCAGAAATCCCTTCTTGTTCCTTTCTCCTCCTTCCCCCTAAGGTTGTAAACTGGGTTTTTGAAAAAAAATTCAACAATCAATTCTACTGTAGTTAAGTCACAGAGAATGAATAGAGAATACTTATGAAACAAGCAAGTACTAAATCAAAGCCAGATAAAGAGAGTATAAACACACAAATTTAAGAAAATATTTTCACTCACCACTGCCATTATTGGAATAGGTACCCCAAATATTTCAGAGTCAGTTGATCCAAAGTTGAAGCTTAAAACAAACCACAATATTAAAATGACCTTTTTCTTAAAATGAAATCTAGGTACATAAAGCCTGGGTCAGGATCATACATAAAAGGTAATGCCACTCATTTATCTTAAAAAAAACATTAGAACTATCACTTTAAGAAATATAGTAAAAAAGTTTTACTTTTACTTCATAGACTTTTATATACGGTATAACTGCATATAAATATTTTTTGTGTACCTGTGTATTATTTGACCTGTGCAGAGTATTTCGTATTCATTAATTATCATAATTAATTTAGCAATTAATATAACAGTTATCATATTATTTTAATTATGCCTTCATAGTTACCTTGTGTCTTTCACTGGTGGATAAACAGACATAGGAATAGAAAGTAGATTACACAAAGTTGGATTCCAGCATTTCTGAAATGAAATGGAAAAAGTAAAAACATCAGCAAACCTCTGAGAAGCACAATAAATAGCAACAACATTTTTTGGGAACAGCACGTACCGTAAAGGGTTCAAAAATGCCTGTAGAACTGGCATTTGAATAATCTGTAGCATACACAGAACCTATCATGAAAAGAAACAGAACAAAGTAAGATTTTTAGATCCAAATACTTAAGAGTTTTCTTTAAACATCTCATTGGCTCCCAAGAAATATAAACAATGTATGTATGAGCAAGATCACAATGATACAATGAGCACAGAAACTCTACCTGCTGCTCACTATAATGTGCACACAATAATTACTTTATTTCCCCTCATGAACCTGTCTAGAACAGCCTACAGTACCACACCAACTGCATCACTCTCAATCATAATCTGACTCCTCAGGCATTAATCTTCAGGATAGAAATTTGTAATTCTTCCACATTTGTAACAATTCTTTGTTCTTTTGTTTCACAGGTACTTTTCTTCAATCAACACCAATTAGCTCTATTAGTCCTCTTTAAATTCTATACTCTTAGAAGGCCGATAACACTGAATAAATATTTCCTTTCCATAGGGAAATAAATTAGGCCCAAAGAATAATTAATTCAGAAGTTCTTTTCGTAACAGTAAATAAATTTCAATTTTTATTGAATAAACAGAAGTACAAATTGCAAAAAAAGTATCTGAATTCTAGAATATATAAATGACAAGTCATGAACATAATTTCTTAGATTCTGTTGTGTTTTACTGATATTTAAGGGGAACTGTAATGTTTACCTTTAGTCAATCTATACAGCAACCACGTGTCAACCGTTCCAAAGCAGCAGTTGTTTTTTTTGGCAGCTTCTTCAGCCTGGGAAAAAATATACATGCAAAACCAAAGTATTTACAACTGGGTACAGTAAGAGAAGCATATTTATTTATTCATCATTTTCTTCATGGTTAATAAGAATGTCCTCAGAAAATAAGTCTCTGATTGTAAACTTTTCTTTTAAAAAGGCCGAGTTGGTTATGTAACTAATATTACCCTACAAGTATATGCTCCTAACAGAAAATAAGAACACTTTCTTACAGCTGTTACTAAGGAAAGAAAAGTAATTAATATTCTACTGTAGGGGCATCATAGCCTTACAAAAAGAAACTTCCAGTCACAATTATAACAGTGGTGGATAAAGAAAACAAGGTCCTGCATGGTGAGTATTAGAGTAATGAATATAGCAACAAATAGCTCAGGGCTCATTAGTGCACTAGATTAATCCAGCACAAATTATTCTGTGTGCATTTTCCAATTCACTAAAATGGAAAATGAATTTTCCAGTACGGTATTATTTGTGAAACTGCAAAACACTGGAATAATGCAGAGTGGAAAGATAATGAAAATGAATAAAATTGTCATACAAAACTAGAGGGCAAAAAGCTTTAAAACAAAGTACAATCAATAACTGTAATAATAATAAATGTATCAAGTGAAATAAGATGATTTTTATTATGTTGCTTATGTACGAAAAAGCTTTTTACTACTACACGTTTCCAGAATGAGAGGAAAAGTTGTATGAATATAAGTCACTACTTAAGTAGACAGGCTCTGAACATTAACACAGATCAAATTCTTTCTGGTTCTTCAGAGAAGAACAAGCAAGTCAAAACTGAAGCAATTACAGCCAATAGTTACAGAGTCATAGAATGGCCTGGACTGGAAGGGACCTTAGAGAGTTACAACTCCACTGCCACTAGCAGGGACACCTTCCACTAAACCAGGTCACTTAGAGCCCCATTCGGCCCGGCCCTGAGCACTTCCAAATCACAAGCCATTATTATGACTTAAGAAACATACTGATTTTCCCTTTCCAGCTTACCTCACGTATGTTTTTAAAAACCCATGACAACTTCATAGAAGTCTGATGTGTTGAAAAAGTAAGAAAACTGGGTGCCAAATATCGATCATTCCCAGTCAAGAAATGAAGCACTGTAAAAATAACATGGATTACCTGTTTCAAAAGAAAACAGTTACTTAAAATTTTAATCTTGCCCTTTAAAGGTTACTGATCAATTATCTTTAAAGGATGACAACACAGATGAAAGCTGCTGATATGAGTTAAGATTCAGAAAGCTTAAACTCCTTTAGAGAATCCTTCCGTAGGATGATGTAAGGATCTTCCTATCAACAGGCAGCCTTCCTGCAACACACCACAGGAAAGAGCAGCTGCTCTGAGCAAGGCTGCTTTAGCAATTTCTGCTGGAGCACTGTCAGACACTGCTCTGCCCTACCAACACTGGTCACCTCTATGAACACAATGCATTATGTGGCTGACAGCATTACATAACATTATTCCAGTGGAACTTCTCCTGCAGCTGACAGGCTCAATCATGATTTAATAGATTTACCAAAATTTAATCATTAATCAAGTTTTCACAAAAGAAGTAACTGGCAAACCCAAGAATTTAATTTCTTATTGTGACTGTACTGGTTGGTTTCCACTTAGAGGAAAACTAACTTTTGTTTTTGCACTTACAGCAAATCTTTCTCTTCTAAAGGTATGAAGCACAAGCCAGAAGCAGCACAAAATGTACCTCCTACAGATAATCTGAGCAAAGGGTACATGAAAAATACAAGACAAGAAACAAAAAGCCCAAACCACTTCTAACCCAAACCTACCTCCACCCAAAATCTATGGTGGAGCAATGTTAACATGCAACATTTTAATATAACAGACTGAAAAGTAACAAAATGAGCATCAGTCCTACCAGTATCTTTTCCCATATTTACTTTAGGCTACCAGTACTGCACTTTTTTCTTGGAACTATCTTCCATGCTAATATTGCTCAGTTAAATGTTTTTAAGGCACAGCATATCACATCATCATGTGAACAAGGACACTTGAAGCATTCCATATATTGCCCTTACCTGTCACAAAAGTTAAACAACTCTAATATATCTAAGCAGTGTCTAGATCTGCACAGTTTTACCTTCAGCAGAAGGGACTTATTCCAGGAATTCACAAGTTCAGCACTTCTTAAGTCTTGCCAACTTATGAAATTATGAAAGGGTTTCCCTGTCCTCCTGAAAAACAGTATTTGAATGTTTAAAGCTAGAGAACACAGACTGCCCAAAATATTCAACATCATTTACCATTTCCAATCAGGACAATAAACACTAGGTCAATTCCTGTAATAACTGCATATCCTCCTGGTGGATTTGAGGAATTACTAAATCAGCACACAGACATTTGGAGTGTCAGACTTTTCACCAGAATTAAAAAATATGTATGTATTTATCTCTTCCAACGTACAAAGAACAAAAAGGCCACACACTCACAAATAGTTTTGAACTGCTCTAAGGTGTGGCTGTGCAAACATGAGAGAACATGAGTGACTTGACATTTTTTACTTTTGAGTTCCACATTTCTCCAGCCTGCTTCCATCCAGTCTCTGAATACAAATGAATACAAATTCATTTTAAAGAGCACACAACATACATACTTGTGCCACGTAATGAAAGTTCCTCTCTGTGTGGAGATACCAAGACCAGCAATTTGCCTCATGTGAAGTCCTGCAGCTAAAAACCAAAAATAAATTACAATCACCAAAAAAAGCATTTATTTGGAGAAGCAAACAAAAATACAATTGCTTCAATA
The DNA here is from genome assembly GCA_013396875.1 of Vireo altiloquus. Lineage (NCBI taxonomy): Eukaryota > Metazoa > Chordata > Aves > Passeriformes > Vireonidae > Vireo > Vireo altiloquus. Next base: position 452,208 of record VZRF01013636.1, read on the forward strand.
TAACTACAAAACCTATGGAATACTTAGTAAAATTATAGTTTAGGCAAATACAGATCTCTACAAATTGTCCAGCTAAGTGTTTAGAGCAGTGAAATGTTAGAGACCTCTGAGTCAGACAACTGATTCCAAAGCAGATAAACAAACCTATGAATTTTCCAAAAGCAGTTGTGGCACACTGACCCTTTCCACCTTCTGAAAGGCATGTTGATACCTTACATGAACAATCCCAGAGACAGAGAGGCAGATGACATATGCTCACATAATCAATTACGATGTGTACTTCACATGGATGAATGTGAACGGAAGCACCAACAGAAGTACCTTTACAGACTTAGGGAAAGAACTTCTACAAAGAAACAAAACTAGATTGATCCTGCAGGCAGTAAATAAATTAATGGGACTATGTCATGACTTTTTACATCACTTTGATAATGACATGTCTCACCTTAAATATTTCTTAAGCAACGTTTCAAAATTCCTAAGAATGAATTTCCTTAAACCCGGTACCACTGACTGCAACAAGTGTACCTTAAAGTCAAAAGTACAAAAATATACAATTTATACACCAATTTTGCTGTTAAACCTTACCTTCAAATAACTGTTACAGAACATTTTTTCTAATATAACTGCAAATAATTAAATATGTCCACAGCTATTTTCAAAGCAACTCTCGTCAGCTTGCTAATTGCCTCCAGCCATACATACAGAAGCAAAATTATATGAAGAAAATATACATTAAAAGTTTCCACTTAAATGACAGACTGCCTCCCCTGTCCTAAGTACTGTTACTCTGAAGACCTCTCAATCCAGCTCCTTGAACCAATCACAGGTTAAGTGTGTCTTGCTCATCCGTGTTCTCATGGTCACCTTCATGTGCAAAGTCACTCATTTGTGTGAGCATGTCCTGCAGACTCTACACCCAGCACGCTCTCAGTGATGATTACAGAAGGGGTTTCACATCCTGGGCTGCCCAGCTCTACATGTGCTTGTGCACCTCCCCTTACACTGGGTCCTTGCATTCCTGCCAGCAGAGCTATCAATTCCTCTATCAGCTGAAAATTAAACCAGTGCTTTCACAAGGCAACCTGCTCCACCTGCCTGCCCAAGTGCTGTTGGCAGTGGGAGTGTACAGGAGGAGGACCTGGGAGTGGGTGGCCTGAGAACAGCATTGTTTCTTTTTCAGGCAAAGCCATACAAGTACTTCTACAGCTCACTGAGGACTACTGGCATGTGTTACTCCTTCCCATCTCCACAACCTGCATGGTCCCACCACTTTCCCTGTGTCAGCTATCATGCTCTCCAGACACCCACGTAAGTGGAGCTAACTTCCATTACAGACAAAAACAAACTTAAAGACAAACATGGATATTTTTCAGTTAAGCTGTCTTTTGGATGGAGTGCCACAGTAAGAGAGTTGGGACCAGAAGTTTCCACCTTTAGGTAGTACTGAACTACAGCAGCTCATCCACACATGCATGGAATCACACGTTTAGCTCCGCAAGCCCTGCAAACCCAAGTGTCACTATGCTCCTTCTGCTTCTAGACAGTCATTCCTGCCCCTGGTACCACACCCTCTCTTGCATCAGCACAAACGGTGCAGCTCTGCTGGCATAAACAACCAGTGATTCCACTCAGGAAGCTGCCCTAGACTAGACACAACTCTGTAAAAAAGAGGGTGGCACTGCTTCTTTTGACAGCACTGTGAATTATGCTCTTACACACCCACTTAAAAATGACTTGCTGACAATGTGTGCAGCCTGACCACAAGGAAATATTCCCCTTTTAAAACTAGCTGAAAAGTCTTGCTTCCTGATTTTCCCACAGAATAGAAATGAAGGAAGACAGTGAGGTCTTTGAGGGTTGAGGTGGTATTGCTGTTCTTGTGACCAAACAGTTGTGGCTGCTGACAAAACAAACCAAGAGCCCAAAATAATCACCGTCAGCTTATACCTGGTGATGTTTACTTTCCCTGTTCCTTTAGGCAGCCTTCCAAAGGAAGGGACAAGCAGTTGTGCCATGAGCCAAGTTTGAAGGCAGAGCAACACTTGGAGACCAAGCAAGAGGGGCTGAACAGGAGGAACTGAATGAAGTGAATGAAAGAGTGCGACGTACACACAGAGGACAAGGAGGCTGGGGCACCGTGGGCAGGTGAGCTGGGGTCCAGTTAACAGGTTCACAGCATCAACATGGCACAGAAGGTGATCTAGGATGGACAGCAGAACACTGGAGCTGTATTAATGTCACAGCTATGACAGTTGTAGAGAGTAAGAGCTAGGTTAAAGCAGCCTCCAGAAAAGGGGGGAAAAAAACCCCGTCAGAGGTTTGGCAGAAAGAGTTGTATGTATTTAGTGTGTGGAGCACCAGGGATTTTTAGGCTAAAGTACAAATAGAAAAGAACAGTAATACAGGAATGGGACAGTAAGAACTGCTCAGTTTGAATGGGAAAAGCAGGAATATCAGGTTGCAATCGAGTGAGCACAGCTCTGCAGCATCCTGCATTCATTCCCTCACACGCTCACACATACAAAGTGGTGGTGGAACAATGGGGCACTGGAATGGGAACAAGCCTACTCTCTGTTCCTGCTCAGAGTCATCTGGAGAAACAGACACTGGGAAAGGATGCATATACAAAAAGCTGGAGCAACAAAGTGCTCGCACTGATGCATAAATCAAGTATTCACATTGCTTCTGCTTCTACTTCAATCCTAATTTGGCCCCAGTGAAAGGAAGAAGGTAACTGAAGTGCACTATTTTACATAATGATAGAATAGGCCTTAAAGCATGTTTGTAGATCTGTGCCCAGTGATGATTTTCAGTACTACCTAAAAACAGTTTTATTATCCAAGCAACTAATTTTACTGATTTTGATAAATAATTTCTCAAAGTTTAAGCCCTTACCTTGTACAGCCTCTTTGATTACACCAATAAATTGGCTCCATAGCATTTCAGGATCTAATTCAACCCACCCAGGACGAGGATAAAGTGATTCCACCTGTTCAGGAAACACAAATAGCATTATTACGATTCCTAGTTTACAGAAATCAGCAAATACATTTGGGTTTGGTTTTTTTTTCATTCGTTTTTTTCTTCATTTTATGAATCTCCTGCAAGAGAAGAAACAACAGTATAACTTTTAAAACATTGTTCAACATGGGTGCGTGATCTCTAGAAGACCTCCTCTGCTCAAACCCTTTGAAATAAAGAAGTCCAAATCCCCTGGAATAAAGGAGCCTGTAAAACCCCTTTCAGAGCTGCAAACAGAAAAGCAGGTGTTTCAGAAAGCCGTTTCTGTTGCACTGCTGAACTCAGACGTCGCTGCCTCTGAGCTTCGCAGGGGCAGCACAGCAGGCCAGGGATCACCTGTCAGACAAGATTCCAGCGACAGGGAGGGTCAGGTCTACCGAGAGCAACCCCTTCCATCTCCAAAATCCATCATATTTCTAACAATTGTCCTCGCTGCAAGCTTATCATTGCACTAGGTAACAGTAAAAAAAGTTAATTCTGGAGATTCCTCTGATCCTAAATCTCGAGCCGTACAAACCAAAAGCAGCCTGAAATTCATGTTCCAAAACTGGCGCTTTTTCACACGGCGCTGTTCCAAGATGCGATGCGTGTAAATACTAGTCCTACGCAAATCTCAGCTATGCCCTACTAACAAAAGTTGTTTCTGTTCAGAGAGGGATTAGTCGATAAACGACCGAAGCGAAGATAACCGTGAAAGGAGGAAGGGAGGGAGCGCCGAAGTAATGGCGTGAGTGCTACGGCAGTCCCGCGCGGGTCGGGGGCTGCGGGTTCCCTTTCACCCTTCGAGAGGGGGAGACGCTCCTGTCCCGGCTCGGGGGACGCCCGTGCACCGGGACCAACCGAACCGGGTGAGCGCCTGCGAACGCCTGCCACGCGGAGCCCCGACCGGGGCCCGCAGGAACGGCTCGGGGCAGAGCGAGCACGCTCGGCCCCGCCGGGCTCCCGAGGCAGGTGCCGCCGCCGGCTGCTCTCGCCGCTCGGCCCGGCTCCGGAGGGGGGGCGCGCCCCACAACCCGCTCGCACTCACCTTCCTGCAGCTGGAGCCCCTGACGGCGGCCGCCCGGTCGTAGACGTGGCACTTCACCACCGTGCTGCCCACGTCCACCCCCAGCACGTACCGCGCCGGAGCGGCCCCGCTGTCGGGCTGCCCGCACGGCATCGCCCGGTGCGGCCCGGTGCGGAGCGCGGAGTGAGGGCGGCCGAGCAGCCGCGCC
>VZRF01013636.1:456517-495621 GCA_013396875.1 Vireo altiloquus
GGTGCGGCCCCGCCCGCCGCGCCCTCACCCGGCACGGGTGGCCGGGGGCTCGGCCCCGGGATAGCACGGGCAGAGCAAGAACACGAAAGCAAAGCCCCGTGTTTCGTCTGTGCAGTCTCAAATCTACCGCATGCACGAGAAAAAGGTTTTTAGTTAAACACCAAATGTTAAGGACTTTTCTAAAAGGCTGAATTCAGCGAGCGTCGCTGGGAGAGATGCCAACGGTGCGATGCTGATCCCCCATGATCAGACCGCCTGACCCCAACTCCTCCTTACAGTAAATGAGGTATATTTGCTCCTGGAATTTGTCACTGAAGGCACTAAGCATCAATGAACAAATTACACATAGTCATGAGCAGCAGCAATTCTCTCATGCCATCAGGTTGCTTCACAGAGGGAACGACATCTAAAATTACTGTTGAAACAGAGTTAGTGACAGAAATGTTCCTGTATTACCTTTAGATGGGGTGGTAATTTTTAAACAGAAACAACCAGAAATATTCACAGTAAACCAATAAAATTCAGAATGCTCAAACCCCAAACTACTACTAATAGAACTTAGTTTTAACCCAAATTTAATCAGAAGAATTAGTCAATTAGTTTTAACTCGTTTAGAGAATAAAAAGCAAAAACAAAAACATTGCAAATATTTCCCTCTTGCACTTCTGGTTTGGCCTCTCTTACAAAAAACTACAGTATGAACAACAAAGCAGTATTTTGTGAGATAAGTCTGGCATTACTGGATTTTTAAACCAGGAATACTACCAACAGTGAAAGCCACATTAAGAAGAGGCTTCTCACCTCACATGAGCAGTTGCAGAGGTCACTGGAGCAAAGGTATGGATCACAGGCAAGTGAAGGCACATGAAAGAGAAAGCCAGGAAACAACTGATTTACCTCTCCTCCAAAAGGAACATAGTCACAATCTCTTTGACTATCTCTTGACATACAGCTAATAGATGTACGTCTGAGAAAGCTACCAAGTATTTCAGTACCTGATTGAGAGTACTGTCCTTAGAACCAATTTATCAACACTAACAGCATAATAATAATAATTACTTAAAACTTCTGATGAAAGCTCCCTCAGTAAGATTCAGCATGTGTAACTGGTAAAAAGGCTAAAACCACTCCAAACATTCAAAAAATTAAGAAGCCTTAAGAAAAAATGCATCGAGATATCCTTTGTGTTTTTACAGTATCAATACAAGTGGGGCCTGTCTCACTGCAAGATGAAGCAAAACTTCAATAAGAAAACGGATGCAGGTTACTTTTTTCTTTTACAAGCTCTTAATGTAACAAATACATACCCTTCTGTTGCATGGAAGTGACCATGTAAAGTTGATTTCTTCTTGCAGATCTTGAATTCTGTTTAATATGTTAAGAAAGAACTTAGGTGTGTGGAAAAAGATAACCTGAACCAACTTGCAAAGCCTCAATGCATATATAATCTTAGTTATCGAGAGCATGTATTAAAATTGCTTAATTTATGAGACTTATGAAATACAAACTTTATATTGTTGTTCTGTTTGTAATGTCATTAAAGTAATGCAATAAAGGAGGCAATGGGCTTTGAGATGTGCATAGCATGTCTATACGTGCCTTCTCTGGCACTAGTTTATATTGTTTTGTCATAAATAATGTCATTTCCACACAGCCACTCTTTGTCTATCCAATACCTCTATTGCCCTCAGAGAAAAATTTGATTGCCAATATGCATAAAAGCCCCAAGTTCATCTTAGCACACACAAGAACCATTCAATTTAAAGTGAAAATGTATGGACACTTTCTTGGTAACAAGCCTGCATAACCAATACCACCACTCTGAGTCCTCCAGTTTGAGTGAGAGCATGTGGGTACCACCTCACTGCTCAGAGGCAGGGAGCAGGCACTCCTGGGGTCACATACCAAGTACCTCAGCAGCCGTGTCTGTACTCCTGCATCTTCTCTGCTGAAATCCTGTTTCTTTACCCTCTGGAAAGCATGGCTGGTCATATTTTTTACTGGACTATCAAACCAAATGAAGGAGTGGAGGCACTCCAGGGACCTGTCCAATGCTGTAGCAAAGGAAAGAGTTATTAAGTAAAACCAATCAAATGGCAGAACATTAGGGTCAAGAAGATCCTACATTGCTAGCAGGGACAGCAAACCCCTACTATGAGTAATTTATATTGAATATTTCTAAGCAATGTGATCACACTCAGCATGTTTCAGTCAGCAAGAAATACACTTCAGAGGATGATGCCAAGTAAGATACCTTGAGAGATGGAACTGCTACAGAACCAGCAGACCTAATTCCCAGAAAGCAAGCATAATCTTGACAGTCTTGACATTTTCTAGGACCAGATTATTAAATAAAATTTCCAAATTAACTGCATTTTGAATAGTTAACTTTTCTTTTTTTAAACAAAAGTATTCTCAGGTGGTATTTCTGTTGTGTGACTGATACATTGGAGCATCTTCATTCACCCAAGTCTTCCAGTATGAATCACACTTGCCACTGGCACTGCTAAGAGCATTCCAGACACTGAAATTTCATAGGCCAAGACCCAAAACTTGTAATGCATGTTTTTTTTAATTTATCTTCTCTTCCTCAGCTGTTTTTTTGGTCAAGATACATCCACCCTACCTATTCCCTCCTCAAACTGTGAGCTACCATTTTACCCACTTAGCTCTTTACAAGATTTAACATTATGAAAGCATTGACCTGGGGCCCATAGTCAGTTTACACATAAACAAGAAAGAGCCCACTAATTTCTCTTGCTCCATTGGCTGGTGCAGCCCACGTCAATCATTCATTAAGACTCACCTGAAAACTTAACAGACAGATCAAAATGGAAGTGATGATCATAATGCAAATCTTGCTGCAACAATCTACCATATGACCCTTTCTCATCAGTTCCTCCTGCACTGCTGCCAGAAGTTACCACTCTCACTGAAGTCAACAGACAAAAGCACATAAAATTACATCACTTGATGAATCATGTTAGAGTTGTGGGCAATTTGAGCTTTAGGCAGCCATGGGATGTTTCTTAAGGAGTTCCATTCTTGCTACACCATCCCACCCTCACACTACAAACTGTACTGACCCAGCTGTTCTCAGGGCTCCATGATGAACTGTTATGAAAAATAACACAGGGGAGAGTGCCAATCAGATTAATTCCTTGATAAGCTTCATAATGTGGCAACACTGTTTGGTGTGACCCCGAGGCAGCAAGTAATAAGAGGCTGGTTAAGCCAGGATTTTCACTAGAGAACTGCACATCAAATCTGTGCCCACATGAGGTTTTGCACCGTGCCTGAGGCACAAGCAGTCCTTCCTTTCTGCCAGCTCTGCAACACAAGTAAACCTTGACAGGAAATGAGGTGGACTTTAGGACAATCAAGCTGTAAGCCAATAATTTATGTACCAAAGCAACTGAAGTGAAAACTGGTGTACTTACTCTGTTAATGTTTCATTATTTGCCCATTATTTTTATTCGGCCTAAGGAACATCTGCATTTGGAGAAGTACAATGTGTATTAACAAGATAATGTCCATCATCCTCTGGATGTCTCTTAAGGAATTATTGTGTGGACTGAAAATGACGTAACTACGAACAATTTTAAGAACATGAGTGATCGAGTTCCTGTATATGTGTAGGTGTCTCTGTGTGTGTGTACATACATACGAGTGGTCATGTGCACCTAGAAAATTCAGGGCTGAACAGCTCTTTAAAAGAGCATTTATTTCAAGTCTAGAAATTAACAAAAAACTATTACAAAGACAGAAAAATGGCCATCAATGAGGTTTAATTAGAATAAGAGAATGGATATACTGAGGCGAAAGCGATGAAACTATTGTTTCAGTATGACCTAGCCATTAGAAAAAATTGCAATTACACAAAATACAGGACTAAGTGTGATTATCAACTTTCATAAAGCACTGCCAATGCAGTGATGTTTACTGACCAAGTTTTACCAGAAAAAGTAAGTTCTAATGAAAAATGCTTTTTCTGTCCTTTCAAATAATAGGAATCAGGTTTACTGTTTGCACTTGATGGTATTGTGACCATTCCTCTGATTTGGATTGTATTCAAAGCAGAAATGAAACAGGAAATTTGTAACTTAAAGAAAAAAAAGGGTAAACACCCCCTCAAAAATTGACAGCAATAAGGAACTGTTGTTGGAACCATGGATTCTTTAATAAAGAACAGCCACTTACCTCATGATATCAGATTCTTCAAAACATTTATCAGTTACAGTCTCAATATTCATGGGTCCTCATGCACCTGAATTTGAATTCTTTTGGCCAAGAGTGTGTATTCAGACTGCCCTTATGCCCTTGATGTCACTGTGTACCCTTTCCAGATACAGAAAGAGAAGAACATAACTGTCTCTCAGTAGTAAGGAAGGCTGATTAAGGAATACATAAGGAGATCACATTGCAAATAGAACAAAAAAACATCCTTACTGTAAGTAACAATTTCTTCTTTGAGATTCCTCACCCTCAGGGGCCATCTATATAGTAGTTCAGATCAACTGAATTAAATTGAACAAAAGTCCTGTGTTTTTTGAATGGGAGCGCCCATGCAAGATTTACTCTGCACTAACTGATTTATTTTTAAATTATCCCTTTATTTAATTTGCTTGAATTTTCTTTAGTGCTATCTATTGAGATGGCAGAACTCACTATGCAGGGTAACAGCAGTTAAGAGATCGCTGACTAATCATCTGAAGACAGTTTATGAAATGCAAGATTTTATCTTGGTATCTTCAGGTTGAGCAATATGACCTGAGTGTGTATACCAGGCAGACTGGTTCTATACAGAAACACCAAATTGCATACACAGTTACACAAAGTTGCAGCAGCTGGTCATGCTAAGAGTGTACTCCATTCCTTATGCTAGTTACTTTAAAAAAGCTAATTCAAACTAAAATGTGTAAGAAAGAAAACAACATTCTGCTTCTCAGCCATCAGCTGGTTTAGTATCTTATTAAGAATCACTAGGATTGAGCTTACTGGAAAATAATCTTACCAATTTTTCTATAGGGTTGGGTTTTTTAAATTAAATTGGTGACAAGGCCAAAAAAATTTTGGAAGATCAGTATCATGTTAAATGCTTTTAATTGCAAGGTGACCATCAGCCTTTTGAAAAAAACTTTGTATTTTGATCTCAGTTACAGCTGTAAGCCATCAAGAAACATTCAGGAGGGCAGGTGCTGCTTCTGAGAATCACAGAAGCTGAGCTTCATGAGATTTAACTTATATTGTAAACTTCTGGGTTGGAGCATACACAAGTTCCCATGTAGTATTTAGAAATAAAACAGTGGAAATAGGTAATGTTTCAATATTTAATCCAAGCAGACACAGACACAGTTTATAAAATTACTCTATTGCATTAGAGTTCTATATAGCATTTAAGTTTTATGAATGTTTTTCCTTCAGTGTAGCATATATTCATATTCCAAAATATCTTTGCACAGTCTTTGTGCAACTACATGCTAAAAATCTGCGAATGCACACTTAACACTAAACAGCACAAAAAATACATTCTGTATCCATTCATATGCAAATTTAAAACATTTCACTTGGCAGATAAACAATGAAAAGTTATTTTAAAAAAATCAGAAACTACAAAAATGCGCACATAAAAGTCTTCCCTTTTGGATTTTTAGTAAAATACTGCTCTGTATAAGATCTAATGAAAAACTCCAGTGCTTACAAAATACTTTATATCTATGAGAAAAAGAAATGCTTAAATTTATGTCCATATGAGTTAAACACAATGACCTTGTTAAAATATAAAAATGAAATCAAAGGGGACATGGCATAGATCAATGCAGATGTCACATTTATCAGGACATGTAAAGCTGTAATTAACTGGGCACCAGGCAATCAGCATCATAGAATAGATATACTAAAAATTAGGGACTAATACAATACGCAGCAGCTAAAGAATAAAGTGTTTAACCACCTATATATACCACACATAGCAATTCCACTTAAAGAGGGAGCAGAAATCTTAGTCTGAAGTAGGATAATTTTTAAAAATTGCTGTGTTCACTGGCTTATATGAGTATAGCATCCTCCATAACTTTGTTTCTCAAAAATCTGCATAAATTGGCTATACAGGCACATCAAAATTCTGTGATGCAATAGTCTAACATAGCCTCATCTCTGTCATGGCAATTTTCAAACAGGTATTTTCTCTTATGATCAGATCATTCAGGAAGATATGATGGACTAACTCAATGTCACATAACGAATTCTAAAATATTGGCATGACAGCATCATGTCAGTCTTGTGTTGCACAACTTTCCCTTCATAGAATATGGCTTTGAACCTCTTGTGACTAGATGACTACAAAGAGAACAACAAAATAAATGTAATTTAAGACTATATGTAGACTATTCCATAAGTTTTGTGATACTAAGTAAAACAAAATAAAATTTCTTAACCTTGTTTTTACCTCTGTGATCCTTTTTATAGGGCTTGCTGCTATTCTACAAATACTGCTGAGCCAACAGCTGTTTTGGAGAAATGAAAATATAAAAAAAATATAACACAGTAATAATGTGAAACTTCATACTTCACCAAGAAATGGAGGAAAAAAAAAAAAAAAGAAAGAAGGTCTACAGACTTGCAGACCCAGAATGAAACCTGCTCAGAAGCAACAAAATGCATCACTCAAGTATGCTTTATTTCTGGTTCCTGGGCCTTAGAGGAAAAATACTTTTTTTTTCTAGAACAGATTAGAATAAAGAAGAAAAATGAAATTTAACCAATGTCAGTATGCAGCACCAACAGAGGTTTCAAAAATTTTCTTACACTGAAGATTTTATATTAATGTCCATAAGAATGACACATGTGGGTTAAAAACAGTACAAGGACCTTTGAGCCTCCTCTTTTTCCTATATGAACTAAGAATCACATAGTTCTGTCCAAAAATTCAAGTCAGATTTTTGTCTGAATATTCTTATGGAACCAATAGCAACACTTTCTGATAATTTAATTTTGCAACACAAAAAATTTCTCACAAAATTAAAAAAATAAATATTAAAAGTCACTAGTAACAGAAAATAACCTACTATGGAGAAGGTTTCAGGGCACAGACTATTAGAGGAAGAAATGTACTCTAAGTAAACATAACTTTGACAGCCATCTGGCAAAATGGGACACCTTTAAACTCTGGTCATTTTATAGTTTAGAAAAAAATCAGGATATCACAAGCATTTAGGAGGCTACGCACATCTGTAGTAGATAACTTCGTTATTTTATCATCAGAAAACAATTAAATTGGTAGATAAAAAAAGATTAAATGTACTTTACCAAAGGGGATCTCTACTTTGCAAATATAATTTTTTTTATTCAATACATCCTATAAATTAATCTCCTGGAACAGATTGTGCAAGAGCAACCACTTTCTGCCACTCCAACACCAGATACACAATAACACCTGTGTTCTGAAAGCTGTAAAGCTGTTGCCCTCTAGTACAAAACCCAGCAGTTAGTCCTTAGAGTGGATTTGGCAGTTTCTTTGTAGTCAGCTTTTAGTTACACTGATTCAACTCAGAAGGACCTGGAGAGCCAATATAAAAGCTGCATTTAAATAAATTTCCTTTCTGTCTTATTACACTATTTAAAAACAAGCTAGAGTACAAAATGTCATGCTAAACACTGTTAGATGCCCAACTTATTACTGCTCCATATCCCTCCCAAAAAGCCCATCAAACCTGAGTTAAGGTTGCCACTGTTATTGCTGCTTACCCGATATAATCTGTAAGCCACTGTTTGGACACCTAGGCACAAGGGATGGCATGGCAACCCTGACTCAGTATTTCTGGCTTTTGCTAATTTAAGTGAAAATAAAATAAGTTTTAACATAATTTTTATAGTTTTAATGACAACCTGAAAACCATAGCAAATAAAATGTATTTCCTTCTATATTAAAGTGGCTGGTCTTTTTAATAGAGTTTTCTGATTTTTTTAAATGATAGAACATAACAGTGGGGAAAGAGTTCAAGATAAAATACACCTAGCTACCAGATTTATTCTGAAGATTTTGGTGCGCCAAAATTGACAGCCAGTTTTCTTGGCTTTCGCTTGCTGGATGTGTTTGGTGTTGATTTGTTATGAGGAACACTTGGAGTAGCCACATTGTCTTGAAATGAAACAGTGGATTGAGCAGCTTGAGGAGATTTTAAAGGAGTTGAAGAACTATCTTGCTGAATGTGGTCAGAAGACACTGGCTGTTCATTCTTTAGTGGTGCAGCTTGAGGGGAACTCTGAAACTCCTTGAGTTCAAAGTTTTTCTTGCTAGCAGCCCTTTTTTTAGTTACCTTTAAATTAAATAAATATTATTTAACAGAATGCATTCTCAAAATACTGCAAATAGTCCACTTTCAGAAAACATGCATACATATTTTAACAATAATTTTCTAATACTAAATAGTACTTCACAATGGGCGTGTTGTTGCATTCATCTTGTAGGCATATTTCTTTACAAAAAACCAATATTTTGACAAACCTGCTGCTCTTACCTGCAGAGGTATAAACTGGTTGTGAGAACCAACTGGGATAGTTCCTGCAAGAGACACATTTCCTGGATAGGAGCCAGGATAATAATGCTTAGGCACTGGAGTTCCCCAGGACACTGGACCAAACATGTGAGATGATGGAGGCATCATATTAGCTATGAAGAGAAGAAACTTTTAGCCCACTTTCCTCAAAAAAAAAGATACAAAGTCCCCAGGAGCCCAGGACTACTCCAACAAAATCTGTCTGCATGTTGTTTATTTTTGCAGTAAAGCCTCACGTGCTTCATATTTACTTCAAAATAGCTAAGTATTTATTTATTATCAAAACCCCTCACACGAACAGAACTACACCTCGATGACAACACAGTTAAGAGCACTAAAGTCATGGTATCTGCATTCCAGAGTGCACATAATGGGGGATCTCTGCATTCTCAGCTGAGCTGACTGTATTAGCAGAAGGCTGCCACGTTTAGGCTGTCATTTTGGAACACAGAAACAACAGAGAAACCCCACGGAAAAGAGATGTAGCAGCTGCTGTATAGGTTTCGAGGATGCTACAACAGTGCTGACTCATTAATTCCTAGCAGTGAATGTGAACTGCAGTAGAATACAAAACAGCCAGGAGCCAGAAATATTACCAGGACTTTTAGCAATTTTTGAGGGGTTACTTACCATGCTCATGTTTGGCAGCGTACAAAAGGATGGTGATGTAGTTTTCACTTCAGTGAAAACTGGTTATAGACAAATAAAAACAATATTGCATGGAGAAGCATTAACTATATGGGATGGGGGGAAAATCAATGAAAAAGATCAAGGAAACTATTTCTTACAAATTCTGGACTGGGACTATCTGCTTTGAAATGATTACTGTTGCTTTGAAGGCAATAAAATGGAAAAAGCCCCCAAGACCGAATGGGTAAATACATTCTTGAGAAAAATAAATAATTAATAGAGATGATTCTTTATACTAAATTAATCTGCACATTGATGGGAAGAGGATCACAACCTGTTTTCAAAACTGTTCAGACACACAAGTACATACATGAAGACTAAAACATGGGGCTTTCTGGAAGGCATTCATATTCGTATAAAGAACCACCACAATTAGAGGATATCATGATATTATTTGAAATGGGTACTAGTTCAACACCTACCATGGGGCTGTGCAAATACTGGAGGAATTGATCCAGGTGGAACAGGAACTCCTAGTGGTTGATAATTTGGAAACACCGGTGGAGGCGGAGGTGGAGGTGCAGCAAAATTTACTCCTATAGAACCCTATGAAGAAGGAAACAGAAGTTTACCAACAGATGCAGTGCAGCAGAGACAAAGATTTGACAAGATTTTTTACATCCTCACCAAGCGCTGTAAAGCAAAGAACGCAGCTTTCTCCTTGGCTTCAGCTTCAGAATGACACTGCGGCCCATGAACCAACAAACCGTTCGACAGCTTTATGTGGCAAACTGTCATAGTCTAGGAAAAAGAGAGAAAGGATTTCTGAGGGAATTTGTGTGGCTAACAAACTGTGAGACAGAAACAGAGATTTGTTTGTTTTAAAAAAAGGCAACAAAGGGAGCTAAGGTTTTTTTTTCAGATAGATTTCAATGGTCAGTTCAAATATTTAATATGTAGCAGTTGATACCAAGTTGAGAGCTTGTACTTTTCCAGAAAATACTTTTTACCTGTGGTGTTTTCATGAAAGAGAAATCTGGTTGTGACATTCCAAGAAGAGAACAAATACGAGAAAGTTCAGAAACAGTAGACAGTGCAGGCTGTGGACAAGTGAAAGGGTGACCTCCAGTTTCTATTGCTGGTGTGTTCTGGGGGCCTCCAGGGCTATGCTTGTTCATATAAGCAGCTGACAAAAGAGAAAAAAAAATGCTGTGTCATAAGTATTTCCTGCACTAAAAGAATGGCAACTTGGTTTAGCAAAAAAAAAAAAAAGAAAAAAAGCTTATTTGATTTTTTCTCTTATTTTCATAGTGTTAAAAAAACCAGGAGACTATATCTGAAGAGAGTTTTAGATGCAAATATAGAAGTAGAACTGAAAAAAGATAGAAATTTTATTATTATATTTCGATAAACAGTACTCTTCTGAAACTGTGTCCTAAAATGTCACTACAAGGTGAAGCTTGAATTATGAGCTGATGGTTAAACATACCCAATTTTTTTGTTGGTCTGTATTGCACAGCAGCTCCATGGCAATCCTGTCTACTAGCGGGAGCAGGAACATCATTAACTTGTGATTTCACTTCATTCCTTGTTTGCAGATCTGAGCCATCTATCTTCAAAATCTCTTTGAGCATCTGTGTTCCTTTCTTTAAAAATAAAATGAACCACTCAGGAACATGCTGGCATTCAGATAACATGACCTTCTTAACACTGATCATCATAACTGGTAAAAGAATTTGAATTTTTTTTTTCCAATCAGTTATATTTTATCAAAGCAAAGATAACAGCATCTTAGCATAAAAAATATGTTTGCTAATTTTCTTTGATAATAGCTAATTAAAAACTCATTAATATGTTTAAAAAAGCAATATGGGGTTTCATGGAGTTCCTTTAAATAGAAACACTGATGCAGACAGCAGATGCTGAACTGCAATATAATGACTCCTGCAGTATACAGACCATAGCAAAAGACTGTGGTGACAGATGTTCCTCATTTGTAGCTCTAGCATCCTTGGAATAAGTCTGCACTTCATTTTCTTTGGGAATTTTCAAAGAAGCTAGAAGGCTTTCCAGTTCATTGTCCTTCTTAAATTAAAAAATAAAAAAGGTACATCAACTTAGTGTATTTACAAGCAGATGCAAAAGGAAGGGTATATGAATTTGAAGTTAATTTTATTCCCATTCAGATTTTTTTCTCTCTTAGCTTGGGCAGGTCACAGTCATGGCTGTTCAGAGTGTGAAGTTATCCAAAAAGTGCATCAAGTGCTGCATATTAAAATATGCAAGTATTGACCAAGAGAGAATTGATTTAAAGAACAATCAAAGTCACACAGGTGACTTTGTCATCCTTTTTAAACATGAATTTGCACCCAAATAACCAGGAACAACTGGAACAAAATGGACTGGAAACTGAAGTTACTCAAAGAGCACAAGAAAGTGAACTCTCTAGTTCCTACCTTTCCACCTGTGCATGGACCATCAACTGCAGCCTTCTGAGTTACAGGCATGTTGGGACTTTCATTCCTCTTCAAAAGTTTGACATTGTACTTATTTGCACCTGCAAAATTCTGAAATAAATTGCAGCAATTATTATTGAATACTCTATTAATCATTTTAACACAATCAAATTAGAAACGCATCCGCAAAGAGCTTTCACAAGCTAATATTCTCTAATATTCTTAGCTTTTCGGCTTACTGAACACCAAGCATTTGTGTTAGAATAGCTTTTAGAGTCTAATAGGAATAGGAAAGTTGTTTGGTATCATTTATGCACATTTTATGCACTTTCTCTCATATTCTCTCTACAAACCTCTAACGAAAAAAAATCTACAAAATAAACTTTAAACTTTACCTACTAAAAGAATCAACTAAGAGGCTAGTTAAAGAAAAATCTGTAAAATTATAAATCACATCAGAGTAAAATGAAAGAATGGATTTACTCAGTACAGAAAAAATTACCTGTTGGTTTGACATTTTATTATGTGGTTGACTTTCACCTCTTGTAACTTTGGAATCTTCTTTAACTACAAAAGAATGCATTCTTTTGAAATGCTCTTAAAAACTGTAATAATCAAGACTCAAAAAAATTAGTAACTCCATACAAATACACAGAGTTGCATTAATTTGAATGGTTTTATCAAGTGTTTATTCTTACTTCATAAGTAATTTGGTGTATGCTTTTCTTCTAGAATAAAATAAAATTCAGTATATCCAATAATATATCTAATTTTCCATTCTACAAATATGATCACAAGCAGATTTTCAAAGATGTGTTTTTTTGTTTGGTTTTTATATTAGAGGGGTGGCAAGTCAACAGAACACAGAACAACTTGCCTAAAAGGTTCAGGATTAAGTGTGGAACAATCTAATATGCACATCAGGGCCATTATTTGACAGTAACAAGTGCAATGGAATGTTGATAAAACGATAATAAATTATTTCCTGTCAATAACTTAAAAAAGCCAAAAAGCTCATCAGACATTTCCATGAAGGTCAGATAAAGCAAGTAGTTCTTCTAAACAAAGTTTCTAATTATAGTACTTACATTTTTTATAAGGCTCCTGTTTTCTTTGCTGACATTTAAAGCTGGCGTCATTGAAGCCTGGCTTATAAAACTGATGGCCAGTTCCCAGCTTGATTTCCTGAGGTAGAACTGCACCCTAGGGTTTCAAACATCAAAGCTTAACTACAAAACTGGGTAACTATTATTTACAAACTAGTGCCCTGTGATTACCCCTTTCCAGAGCTATGCATACTGCATGGAACACCACTTTCATCCAGAGGATTTATTTGTATCATGAAGTTTTCTGATACAATGAACTGATGGATGAAATTAATACTTTCATATTTTGAAGGCAGGGATCTGTTTAATGTTTCTATACAAACCTTCTCATGCATGTTTTGTTGAATGTGATGAGACTTCCCAGAACTCTGCAATGACTGCCATATGCTGCAGAATTCATCATCTTGCTTACTCTGTGCCTGACAAAATAAAAAACAAGACCCCCAACAAACACAGAAGCGATAAATTCAACTTTTGAACAGCGAAGTATATACCAAGACATTCAGGAAATTGTAAGGTTCAAGTTTAACAGTTCTCAGATGACAGATATTTTCATACTGACACTAGTACAAGTTGCAGGTAATTAATTGCAAACCAAGCTGTTGTAGTGGACTGCATTTACAATTTTTACCAAGAATCACAACTAAACTTAAATGAGCTTAGTTTGTTTTGCAAGTGGCTTTGTTGTGTTATTAACTGAAGTTATGAGTATAGGAAAGATGATTAAGTATAATGAAACTCAGGTAACAGTTCAGAATGGTTTCAAAATCATGCTTTCATACTGGGAGTATTCTTAGATTGTATTATTAATGATTTATTTTGTAAGGCCCTACCAATAAGGCTCATTTACTTCATTACATTACAGGTATGTTACAACAGAACTGAAGCCAAGCTATGCAAAAAACCACTTTTAAAAATCTAATATCTAAACAAGGATAACACAGGGTATTATATTCATTCAAGAACTGACAGCAGCTCTGCTCCAATCTATATCTGAACTAGAACACCTGATGTACTAAATCAAAGCAATTTATTAATCATGAGAAAATGACACCCACCCTGAACAGAGGGCCAAAACAGAGACATTTGGGTTTGATAATAAATGAATCCGAACACTCACTTTATTTTTCTGATTGCCACTCAGAAATGATCCTTTCTGGGGTGAGTTAGAGTTGCCCTGATTTTCAGCCCTGAGATTGTAATGCTGTCTTCCATTCAGTTGCTAAATCATTGAGAGAAAAAAAAAATCAGAAATGTTTCACTGTCTTACATTTTATTTTGGAAAGTAGTTTTTCTTGTATAGACTTGAAAAACATGAGGCAACTATTTTCAAGCACACTTATAGACACATGAAGTTACTAATTAAGGTAAGTTGCTTTATAGAAGTCTCATTAAAAAAGTCAAGTATCATTAAACCACCAAGAACCTGAATTCACTTGTAATTTTCCCCCCTTTATTGTAGTTTAAAAGTAAATCATAACCAAGAAACAAAACTGATAGGGAAATCATGTCTTCCCTTTCTAAGCATGGACAAACAGCCTACAGGAAGCATTAACTGGATCAAAGCTTTAAGGAAATAATTGCACCTCTGCCCAAACACACTATTTGTTGACACCAAATATGGTGTCACTGCTCCAAACTAAGTATCTGTCTCAGAACAGCAACTGGAGTTACTCAGAGCAAAACAACTGTCAATAAGAAAATTTTAATCCTTTTCATTATTAGATTAATTCATTTCTCCAACATAAGAACTATTCTACTTCTAATATATTAGCATAAAAACTAAATTTTTGTTTGGACCAATGAAGACAACCATGTCAACACTTCGGATTCTAGGGAAAAACATTTTTGTACAAATGCAAGAAAAGTCTTACTTGAGTAGGAACAAAAAGGGAGCGAGGAGAATGGTTGAGGCCTCCCAGATGCACTTTTTGTGAGCACACAGATGACAGATCAGATGCATATGAGTTGTAGTTATTCACTGCTGGCTGAGGTTTAACTATGGCCATCAGCTTCTGATTTCCCATTTCTGACCGACTACCATGAGACAGGTTAATTAAGGCACTTGAGGGCAGGCGATAACCTCTGGCAGGTGAGCACCTTAAGAAAAGTGAATTCCACAACTGTTTCACGCAGTTTAATTGTTACCAAAAGATAATGACTCAAGTTTGAACAACAAAGGCTGACAACTATCCAATACTGAAATCTAGTAGCATTGCAGACTACTGGAAACCCACGGCCCCCCTTTGCCCTCTGGCTGTCAAACAGTAATTACCACTACTCTCAGTTTATAATGTACCTTTCAGTGCTAAGCTTAAAGAAATTTTTAAGATGAGTGAATTGTTATAGCACAGTTCTGTAGTAAATATTTCTGTAAAAGAACCAGAAAACAATATTCTTTTATTTTTCAGAAACAAAAACTGAAGTTTCAGGTTCAGTAGCAGAATTACAAATTGAAGTTATGCAGCATTTCTGAACACTGAGTATTATCTGTGTTACAGGACATACAAGGGCTATGTTTGTGCAATGATTGCTGAATGCAGGTAGTAGGTAAAAATCTCCTCTAACTTCCATCATTAAAACCTGGATTTAGATAAGAACAGGAAAACAAAGCCTGCTGGATATATTTGAGCACTTACAGGTTTAGCTGTTTATTTAAATACAGAAGAGTCCTCACACTTCTAAAAACAAAAGCACCTCCACCTCCTGAAGAACAGTTCAGGTTTTTAATGGTGGTTGGAATTTAGTGCCTAAGTATCACTATTGACAGTTCAGAGTCCCTCCTTCACAGGAACAGATGCCTTCTGGCTAGTTTTTAATCTACATGTTGAATACATACTGATAAGAACCTATTCTCTATATATTTATTTAGAAAGACATCTGGATCTAGTGCTTTATTCTGCTGGTTCATATTTGCTTTCTACAAGTCAGAAGTTTATTCAACAAAAAAAGCCTAAAGAGCATTTCCACAATATATATGCTTTATAAAAATTAACACTACTCAGAGAGAATAAAGATACACAAAAGATATAAAAACTGACCAATGCTGCCAAGAAACAAAGTTTTAAGAAGAAGCATTAAACATATCAAACCAAACTAAAGCAAACAATTTAGTGCCATTTATACCAACAGAATGAAATGACTCTGAACTCCCCCATGCAAACCTTATAGTGAGGCCTCCAAGGAATTCTTCATCAAACAAAACTTCAAAGAGCACATCTGTTTCTCTAGTAGCTACAGAAAACAAAGTAAAATGTCATCCTATAGAGGTTACATTAGTTACTTCCACCCATATTATGTAAATACCTATACTAGTTATGCAATAAATAATGTAAAGATCAAAAATGAACAACAATCTCCCAACTAATTTCTGAATAATTTCATTAACAGGAATTTGGAAATGCTTCTCAAGGTCTCAAATATTTCTGCCCTTTAAGATATAGTTTCAACACTAATGTACCATGCATAACACCTTAGCAATGTGCATTAATAGAACTGCAGTTTATAGCAGTATGTCACAGTGGTCAGAAACTGTCAGAAAAGAGATGCAAGCCACTTTTACATTCAGGCAGTCAGAAACCAACAGCTTTAATATTAAACTTCTTGCATAATGATAGACTAATACACTTTTAGAATTATATTCATTTATAATAATTCTGGAGAAAAGAATATTTCTTTAAAAAAACTGCACCCAAGTCTAGTCTATTTGTGATTCTATTAGATGCAAACTGAATGAGAAAGCAGCTACTGAAATGGCAGGTAAGAAAACCATTTGTAATACTAGATCTCAAACTGCTGCACTCTGTGGGGCTTGATAAATCCTTTTATTCACTTGAAATAGATTCATGGTTGATTTTCTTGTCAAAGAAGGTATAAATCCATGCCAATTAATGGAAATGGAATACCACAGAATAAAAATACAAATGCAAAATAAAACTATTTAAGACAAATCATATTTGATAAAGTTTTATGTCCAATGTAAGTATTAAGGCTAATACTTGGTTTTATGTCTACTTCACTTAACTTTGCCCATATTTTCTCATAACTTCATTTTTGTTCCTTTTCTGATCTGCCTTCTTCATATTAAGAAGAAACAAAGAGTAATTTCTAATTCATATAGGAAGGAACATAGAGTAAGTAATTTCTTATTCAAAGAACAGCTGTGTAACACATGAATTCAAATAGAAGACCTGTAGGTTTAAAACAGTAAATATGTCATTAACAGCATCAAGTTGCATATGCTTCATAGTGAGAAATGAGTGCATTCACAACCATTACACAAAACACTATCCTGAAGCCTCACATCACTAGCTGAGCTGCTATATAGCTACAATCATGAAGGAAATATTACCTCCTTTAATTCCTATTATGGTGCCTCGTAGACCAACTGGAACAGAGAAGTTCTCTCTGACATTGACAACACGGTCAAACAGCCTGTACTCTGCATCTCGATCTGGAACAACCCCCTTCTGCTGTTCTAATGGCTGACAATAACCAAAAGACTGTGTTAATGTATGCAAAAGAATAAGGATTACAATAAAAATGCATTTATAACAATGTATGAGACATGCTATAAAGTAAAATCATAGAAAAAAATTCCTCCCCGCCCCAAAACACCCCAAAAATAAAAACCTCCTCTCTCCAGATTCAAAGCAAACTTTTTTCCCCATGCAACTCTCACTCACTGCTTCTGCCTGAAAAACAAGTGTTGTACACTAGTTGATCAAGAGGATCAATTCAGACAGAACCAACACACCAAGTGTAACCTGCCTATATTAGTAACATGGGCAAGATAAGCAGTTGGTCCTATGTCAAGAACTGACTAAAAAGTAAAACAGGGGAAAAGAAACAGCAGAAACACATTTTATTTTGCCTTCATTACAGAGCCAGTAAGAACTGTAGAAGCATAAAGGACAGAAGGTAGAAAAAATTTGAAAGCCAGCATCCTACGTGACAGAGTTTTGTAGTTAGAAGAAATTCTCTCTCCTCGTAGAGACAGACTACTGTTCTCAAAACTATTTTCTAGAAGGCATAACAAAATCTTTCCTTTCATCAATACTGTCATAAAATTCTATTCTTCTAAAGTTGGTACGCTTAGGTAAAATAAATATGATCTGGACAACTTAACCCCCACCTAACCTGTTCCCATCACTTACTCTGTAGAGCAAATGGGGTTTCACAGTTACTCGCACCTTCTTGTTGCTCTTCCTCTGCTAAAGGAAAGGAACAGAAAGTCTTTACAAACCAGTGTAGGAACCAGCACTGGAACACACAAAACAAACTCCTGAAAAGATCATGTAGAATTCTTCAGTTTCTTTTAGACAATGGTATACAGCTTTAATGAAGTCTTTAGAGTAAGTCTAGTTTTTAAAACATGGTAGATTTCCTACCAAACCATTCGTTGTCTAATTCCAGATTTCACACCAATTTTATTAAGATGTCCTTGCAAGTTATTTCAAAAAAATCAGCCCATTATTTCATATGGCTTTGTCCTTAGCTTTTTACTTAAGTAACTTCCTTGGCCACTTTTTTCATCTGTGGCGTTCAGAACGTAACTTTCTAATTTTCTGCCAACCAAAGAGGAACTGCAGGGGAAGAACAGCTGAGATTGCATGTAAAAAGAGCACTTTAGTACTTTTCAGCATATACAGACACCTGTTCCTTTACAAAACCACCGAAAGGTACAGCTCAGAATATGTCCCACTGCTGATGTATCACCTCTCAAAGAGTGAATTTTTTACAAAGATTAATAATGACCTCTTCTGAACTTCTGGGATAATTCACATTACAAATCCAGTTTTTACACTATATTCTGTGTCCTGTATCTTTGGAATGGCAAGCAATCTTCAACTGTCTTATTCGAAGTCAAGAACTTCAAAAATAATGAGCAGCTGCTTTTTGGTTCACCCCTGCTCACAATGACACTCAGCTGCGTACCTTGCATTTCTCTATTTCTTCTTCAATTTTCTCAACAATGGCTGCATCCAAAATTTGCAAGTCACAAGATGAGCGAGATAAAGCAGACACAGGATGTGCCTTTAACCAGGCAACAATTTCTTGTACTTTCTCAGCTCTGAATAAAAAATGACACGAATGAAAGCTTTTAACTGCATATACCAGGCATTTTACCACATTCCCTAATTTAATCAGTCAAGTATTATCATATAGGCACAATGATTGCATAAATTCATAAAGTAATGTAATCTAAGAGTTCAGTATGATTTAAGAAAAGTCTGAATTATACAATACTGTTTCAAAATCTTAACCTAAAGTCTTGTTTCAGAAAAAAAAAATTATGAAATTAATTAAAAGAATTCAGCAAATTAGGTTTGCATCCAACCAACAAACTCTGTCCAGATGTGATTAGCTGTTTCTCACAACAGAGTAAGAAAGACCTTCACAGGACAATGCTTGCTGCTAAAATGGAGCAAAACCCTGAGATTGTTTTAAGCAGAGTCCCACACTGGTGTGTCACCAGGTAACAGTCCCACAGAGGACAGTGTCCTGCAGATTTACTTACTGAAGCCTGTGAAGTGGGTTTATTGTCTAATAAAGCTGTTTCACGTTACTGTACTGTGTCTGGAACCAAGGTTGCTATTTTTCTTCCATGAAACTGAATAAACGTACACTAAAAATGCCCAAAGTACTTTCAACTCTGTAAGACTTATTTTTCAAATCAGAAGTGATTTTAGACAATTGCCACAATTATTGGTTATTTTTAAAAAAATTATCTTTATTACTAGTCACAGCTATGCCTACTGAAGGTTGTTTTAAAAGCAAGGATTATGAAGTAGCCACTGAAAATTGTATTTCTCATTTACTGGACTTGAGGTTGAAGTCTGACAGAAACTTGGACTCCATGACTGAAAAGTACAGCATTCAAATAATGTTTTCAACCATCACTGATCAATCAGGCTGCTCAAGGAACTGCAAAGTTTCAGTTACACAGCAGCCACTACACGATCACTACCAATATCACAATTGTCAGTTTTTATTCTCCTCGTTGTCAAAAAGAGATAAGGACCATGGCTTACCCATTCTCATCCTCTCCAGGCCAAATGTCATCTTCATAGCAGATATCTTCCTGGCTGTTCTTGGCTACATAATTAAATAGTTCAGGCACCCTAAAAACCCCCAAATGTATGGAAGATAACTTTAGTTTACATCAGCATAGACCATAAAAACCCCATCAAAATCAAGGCTGATGGGCTTCAAAATTTGTGGAGCCCAGATGGGTTTTTTTTACTTAATTTAGTATCATACTGTTAATTTTCCATAGGAAAGCTGTTAATAAAATTACTCTATCCCAAAACAGAACACTGGAATGAAAGAAACAAACTTATCAGTTCTTAGAAGATCTGTGAGCAGAGGACAAATTCCAACAATTGATACAAAGGTTGGAAATTTGGAAGAAGCTCATATCCAATAATTTACCTTTCTAAATACTCAGCAAGTAGTTGTTCTACAGCAGAAGAATACATCCATTCATTTCCAACTTTCTTAGTATAGCCAGGAACTTCTTCATTTTTCTTATTGAACTTCAGGTTTAGCCCCACATTTGCTTTGTGATCACCATGAGGACTGGAAATAAGAAAAAGTTCATTAACTTGCAATAATATATTTGCATGTGCACATACATTAAAAATACCCCTTGTAAACATACATTCTTGGCCCTAAATCACAGAAAAATTAAATTCATTGTGTTGTTTACTTGTTAACATTGTGTCAGCTGTAAATGTCACAAGCCAAAATCTGTGCTATGGTAGCTGTCCACCTGTGTGCCTATTCTTCATTGCAAAGAAGGGTAGGAAATATTTCACCTTTCTTCCTTAATTGAGATCTAATCAACCACAATCAACCTGGCCTTTACCAAGCTGTAGAAGGATGTCCTTGAACAATCTATCCAGAACAAATGCACACATCTGATCACAAGAAGATGCTCAGGCATCAACCACATCTTTAGAGAGGAATCACAATTTTGACATTCACAGGACTACATGGATTGCCTCCCTCATGTATTTTAAGCACTCTTAACTGTTCTTAAAAGAAGCTACAGGTACAATTAATCTCCCTTTATACTAGCAGTAATAAGTACAATGAAATTAGATCCCAATTCCACTTTTCTATTCTCAGTGTGACAAAGTCAGTTTAAACTCCTAATTCAATTTTGCAAATAGCTAACCAAGAAAGTCTATTTTATGTCTGTCTACAATATGAGAGTAAATAGAACTGTCCAGTAAACAGAAATTTAAATCATGTTTCTGGTAGAGCAAAAGCAATGCATATCAACTTAGTTTACAGCAAACATACTTCAAAGAAATCTTCACATCACAAAATAGTGTAAACTTGATAAAAACAGGACTTAAGCACAGTAAAATTTTGTAGTTATAGCAGAATTTAGAACTCTCCCTACAGGCAAAATTCACAAAGAGAACTCACTTCTTCTTTGATCCTCTTCCAATAAAGATACTCCCTGTAAATCTGGAGACAAGATATCCACTTACTCCAAGACGGCTGGCCAAAATATATGCAGGATTGTATTTCACAGAATATTTCTTTAAAACAAACAAACAAAACATATTGGCAATGCCTAAAGGATAAGGATTTTTATACAAAGGGCAAATGAATGATACGGAAACATCCCTTAGAGACATTTACCACTGCAAAATCTATTTGATACATTGTTTAAGCTTTTACTAGAAAAGCAGAAGCACTCACATGCTGGTTCTGTATTAAAGTATCAAGATGAGGTTCACATGGAATATTAAAAACTACCCGGATTCTACCTTCTGGGATCACATCATGTGAATCTTGAACCTTGGAGAGAAACACAATATATTAAAAATGCTGTAAAAATGCTATTTAAAACAGCAGTCTTTGGATAACAGGCCTCATGGTCTAATTTATTAACAATTTTGCTGTGGTAGGCACACAGATGCTTTGGGATTCATCATCTTGCCTGACCTGTACACTGCTTCCTCATAGAGGCAATCAGTCAGCATTTAATAAAAGGAATTCATGACTGAAAATAGCATAAAATGGGAACTTTATGTATTATCTCAAAAAACTAATCAAAATAATCCTGCATTCAAGTTCTGCTCTTTTTCCTCTTACACAAGCAACAAGGATAGGGAAAACAGAAGATCCCTCTTTTTCTCAGACTAAACCACTGGGGAATCCTAGATTTAAAATTTTAGCTAGCAAATGGCTGCTACTGTCACACAACATCTTAGATTATTTTAGGTTTACAAAAAAAAAATCTACAGGGAAAAATAATGAAATTACTGGAACTAACTTCTCCCATGCAGCCATAGTAAGGAGATCCCAGCATGAAGGCTGTACTTCCAGGAGGAAACAAATCATCCAGAGTTCTGATGTTTGAAAAACGAGAGTCAAAGGCTTTGATATCCTACATGAAAAAGACAATATTGATAATCTTAAATATCATTCAGTTCCAGTAGAATAATTAAAAAGTTTACATAAATAGACATTTAGTTTAAAACATAGTCTCAGTCTGAAATAATTCAGAGAAGATACTGAACTTGTATATTTACCTTGACAACGGTTTGGTAAACAAAAGGAAGAACTTGTTTAGACCACTGCTTCTCCAAATAAACTTCTCCATTTTGGTTTAGCTGATATCTATTACCAGTGAGTAACTGAGCATATACAACTACTGATGTTTCATGGATAATTATTCCTTTCCTTCTCTGGTACCTAAATGCAAAGCAGAACATTTAGCTTGACTACAATAAACAGAACTGAACCAAGAGGGTAGAATCAATTTATGAAGTAAAAATAAATAAAATAAAAACCCTCTTTAAAAAAAGGATTCTAATAGTTTTCTTCTTATTAAAAAAAAAATACCCAGAATAAATGTTTTAACCAACTGCTTACCCACTGTTGCACAGCCATCACTATGGAGCTTAGAGTATTAAGTTAAACACATTTAGTCTTTACAGAGGAAGGGTTAGGGGTAATTAAATAAGGTAACTCAAATGATAGATAATGAAACGCCAAATTGATGCTGAATTGACTTTTGGCTTTTAGCTTTTATATGTTCTCTGTATTCTTTACACACACATTTGTAGCTCTGTAGCCTATTACAGTATTTGTAGCTAGCATTTTGCCTTCTCTGTTAGACAGAAAGACAAAATAAATTTCCCAGTGTATCCAAGGTTAGATTCTCTGTGAAGCCAAGGTTGAAACCAGCTCCCTGAGACACATTTTCATAAACAAAGTTTAGTTCCTATCTAAGAGGGGATTCAGAAAGGGTTGAACTGGGGGGAATTACCTCATCACTTATGTCTCTAATTGAGGCTTCTTGTCAGTTATGCCAATTTGCTACAGACATAAAAATTGTATGTGCTTTAAGATATGGATGTATCTTCAGCAGGCTGTGCACCTAAGGATCCTTACAAAGGTAATCCCTTTTTATCACCTGTGTCTGGCTTGTGATTTTAGGACCAGCAAAAAGGCATCAAAACTACTGCAACTCAGTTACAGTCTACTGAGACTCATACTCTAGAAGAGCAAGAGCTGTATTCAAATTTAACAATGCATAAATTAAGTCATTTGAGTTGTAAGTTGACACTGTATTATTTCATTCTACAGAATCTACAACTGAAGATTGCTAACACCAGAACAGAAAATTGAGAGGGAAAATAACGACTGAAACTCATTCATTTTAGAGTTCTTTTGTAACAGCATCTAGCTTTAGTTACCTCGGGACTGACTCCATATATTCTGAAATTTCAACAAAAGCTCTTTTATGTTCTTTTAAATTTAAGCAGACTTGATTAACCTTTATCATCAAGTATGCAGCAGCTCTTCTGTGCTACTTAGGTCTGTAATACAGGAACAAAACACAGCTAAGACATAAAATGAAAAGCTACACTTTAATTTTTGAAATTACTTACTGCTCTGAAATGCCTTGAACTTCTTTTACCCACATGCTTTGTTCCTTATCTCCAACATAAGCCACTTTAGTTGGGGGCACTGCATTTCCCATGTAAAGCTTCTGTGTGCCATGTGGTTCTTCCAAATAAAACCTTGAGAATATCATGACAAGTAGGAAATTTAACCAAATAAGATTAACCTAGACATAACCAATTGTGAGTAAAACTTAAAATTGTTAGAAATTACTTGTTAAGGATATGGAACCATTTTCTCTATCCCTTCCACAACAGGACAAATAGCATGGATTTAATAAAAAACACCAGTACATGTGCTGAAAGGAGGATTGTATAGGAATGCTCACTGCATCATTTCTGTGCATGCATTTTTCCCTCAAAACTAAGAAGGAGCTCTCCCAACCTTCTACATCTATAGTAAAAGAGTGAAAGACTAGACTGCTACAGAGGCAACCAAACCTCAGAACAATGTTAAACACTCTTCACCAAGCAGCCTTTGTTTTAACTGGACTAATTTGTTGTTACTTTTACAATAAAACCAAAACTCCTGCGGAGCCTAAGGAACTTAATTTGAATAATACCAGTAAAAGAACAAAGAACTATGTATCAGATAACTCTTACTTCGTTTCTCCATCTGACACTGCAACAACTCTGGCTTCTTCAAGGTGGGGCCAGTTAACAAAAATCCTCTTTCCAAGTATCAAACTGGCAACATTTTCTACCATCTGAAAAAACCCCAGAAGTTTTATTACTAATTGTTTAACATATTAAAAGATTTTTAACAGTATTTTCAAACTAGTTTTGCAATAAAAACTACCATAGTTAAATAATGGGTTTTCTTGAACAATAAAAAGCTTAATGTTATTAAAATATATTTGATACAGATTATATAATCCCTGATTAAAAGTGTGGCCCTTAACATGTTGCATGTGTTACTCGGAAGACCTGGGCTGATTTATACATCTGATATAATCTTACTAAGTACTTATTTTGTGAAATTACATAGAACTGTTTTTGTCTCTGGGACACAATAAACAAAATGACAATTTGAGATTACTGAAATATTTTGTACCATATATTTTACTTATTTATCTCACTGAAAAAAAGGAACAACACATATAACCACAACTTTGCTAACATCTGTAATTTTAATCTCACATTATGTTCTGTTTTTCTAATGAGTTCCTGCTAGTTTTTTAATATTATTTGGGCTTATTTAGTTTTTCTTGCCATGCACTTGAATATGCACTCTTCCTATCTCTCTACTGGAAAATCATATCATATCATATCATATCATATCATATCATATCATATCATATCATATCATATCCTCCTCCCCTCTCCTTTCCTGCTTTTATTTATTTCTCTCTGAAAATTTTTTCTTTTCTGCACTTGTCATTTGTCAAGGACTCCTTCCTCTATCAAACACCCTCATTAGAGCAGAAGGTGTTAAGTCTGCTTTGTTGATAAAAAGGAAACAGATTTTCTTTTTAAGTGGTCATCTATTCAGTTACACAAAAGACAAACACTGGTCTGGAGACTGCTCCTTGCATTTGTACCATTAATTAGCCATCAGCTCCTTACCCAAGAACATCTAAATGCTACCACAGAGACAGGTCAGAAACTCAACAGAGACTGACATTTCATACTGTGAAATCTGAAAAACTGTAAACCTTTTGGCAGATACACAAAATTCTAGACTGTTTCACACACAAATTAAACATTTTAACACTTCAAATCTGACTATTTAACAAATTCACTCTTTTTAACATGTTTTTGGTCCAGCTGTGCGGTTTTTCTTTTGTTTTGATTTTTGCTAGGTTTTGGTCTTTTGTTAGGAGCTGAATGCTTACCTGGTCTTTTGAGTTCTCATCAACTATGATTTCTAACATCATGTTCTCTCCATGGCTGCTTTGCTGAAACACTTGTACACCACTTTTTTTAAGATAGAACTGGGTAGAAACAAAACAGCACGTAAAATTTGAGTTCTCACATAGTTATCTGTTAAATACAATTGAAATGTTGGAAGAGAAAAATCTTTTACCTTATGTTTAATGTGCTTTAAAGTAGGAAATCCACAAAAATATAATGCACTCTTGTTGATTTTAGTTATCTTATTGTGCGTTATGTCTACATGCCAAGCATCCAAAGGTATTGTTTTATACCTAAAAAATAAGTTGCACAACATTTGCTCATGCTGATTGACCTTCAGCTCTAGAAAATCTCATTACTCATTCAAACACTCATTAATTGATAAACTCTTTGCTTTCCAGCAACTAATTTATGCCACTCGGAATATATAGAAAGGACTATAAAAAAACCCATACTGTTGTTGCAGAGACTATTCATTAGGAAAAAGACAAAACTTTAGGATATATACCAAACTCACTATTTTAAATAACTGTTATTACCAAATTCTAACTAGGAATGGTTCCATATGGTATCATTCATCTTCACAACTATCCATTCTTTACTGACTTTAATCCAGCAACAGGCACTCCTCCTCTATTCTGCTGTGACTACTATTAAGCTAATGTTTCCATTTCATCCTCAGTCTGTGTGAAATCATGCTGGCTACTTTCATTGAGAAGGTGAAAAACAAACTTGTGTTAAACTCTCTGCACTGGATCCAAATGTTTACATTAAAAAAAATACTCTGGAATTACCATGCCAATAAATGATCACTATTTATCAGATATTTGTATCAGTCTTTCACCCTCTGTCATGCAAAGTTTAGTAATTCTCTAGATTGTTCTTGATGACTTAGCATTGGTTCAGCTGTTTTGCCAACTAACATCTGAAGGGACAAATACTTTTACTGTGCCATCCAAAGCAGGCAACATCTAATTCAGTATTTTTCATTTCTCAGTATATATACTGGCATATGTAAGGTTTGGTAAAAATGTTAATATAAGTCCTCCAACTACTTTTAGCCTACTCTAAAATAGTTATGCCACTGTTACCTCGTGTGACATCGTTCTATTGCAGGGAATTTCTCAGGCCACGGTGACAGGTATTGGAACTCAGCATCTTTGTCATACCAGTACATTAAGCAAGCACTGTGAGTGTTTCTTCGTTTCTCCTCTTCTTTTAAGCCCTTATTACAGGATTCCATGGCCTGCAGCAGTCGTTTCTAAATTTCAGAGAAATTAGCACATGTGGAACTGGCAACAAAAATTAGCATGGAAATATCTACACTGAGAAAGTAACCTGAGAAGTCCAGATACCCAATGTGCCCATTTTCCAGTCCTCATGTCCCTGACAAAAATGCTCTCTGAACAATTACCATGGAATGGCTTTGGAGAATAAAGATCACCTTTCTGCAAGCCTGTTTCCAAAGGGTAGCCTTATCTAACACTGTTATCCTATATGCCAAAGGAAAGCACTATTTTATTACTCCACATTAATGCTTCCTTATTACTGGTGTTCATGTGAAGAGATTTCCTGTAAAAATATTTTCTTTTTTTTCAAGTGTTTCTTTTATTTTACCTACAGATCTTCTGTATTTTACCATGTATATAGGAACAGAATATTTTTCTCAAAGAATCTGAACAAAAATATTTGAACAGTTGATTAAAAATATTAACAACACCACACCTGCAGCCCTTATTTGGGACTTCTGCCACCTGAAACTAACTTTGCTTGAGGTAACTGATCTAGACATACTCCCCAAGCATTAAACAGTTATATTTTATCATGATCTTAACAAGTGTTAATTTAAACTTCCACTTAATTACATGTCTAAGTGTTGATTAGTTAAGAAATTTAGCAGTCTTGTTATGCAGCTTTTATGGACAGCAGATGCTGAAAGAACTTACCTCATCAATAAATGGGATTAATACTACAGCTTCCCATTCCTGCTGTTTACCATTTAGGTCAGTTTTAAAATCAGGTGGATAATATTCTATAATAGGAGAGTCTTGACTAGTCATCAAATGCTAGGAAAACACAATAGAGATCATATCAAAGGCAGTTTAGCATTAATTTTAGGAAGAGACAGAGGAAGGCTGATATTAAAACCAATTCAATCGTGTACAGGAATGAAACACTTAACTGTCCTAGTTGGAAACTGCTTAGCAAATATAAAATTTTGTATTTATTACTAACTTTACAATGTACTAAATATAAAACAAGTTGAATATTTAACCGTACACCTAAAATGTAGAGATAGAATATCATTAACAAGACATGCAAAAACACCATGAAAAGAGGAAAATAAAATAAAGCAGACAACGAGTAAGCAGTAGATAGATAATGCAATTTAATTCTATATCCTACCTGGTAGCACTTAGGTAGCAGATCTTTGCTAGCTGCTGGAAGTACAGCAAGAAGCTGCTCAAATGGCATGAAAGGTTTTCCCAGCTCAAATTTGATCTTGAGTTCACTGATGTTGTGAATATCTGACAGGTAAGGTGCATAATGATAAGGGTAATACCTGCAGGTTAAAAAATCCCCTAAGTTATTTGACTTAATTACAGCACAGCAGTGTTCACAGATCAGAAACAAACGAAACTACATTAAATGTTGCCAGCATACAGGTGAAATATCACTCTGTCTTTCAGCAGTTTCTCATGTGATGCCCTTTCTTACCAGCTCCATGATTGAACTCCGTGGTAATAATAATGCAAAATCCATTGTATTGCCTGGACATAACATTCAGCTTGATCAGCCAAGAAGGCACTTAAAAGGAAAAGGAAAGATACTTAGTTGTTTTCTCATTTTCACAGCTACATAAAAAGTACTTAGCACCCTGTACACAGGAATGAAGACATAACATTTCGGGAACCTAACAGTACCATGATTTTCTAGATTCATTTCCTCTCTGGTCCTCAAATACTTATTACAAAAAACTTGACTTGCAGCTCCTGTTGCATTAGGCAAAATCATCACCACTGCAGTATTCTGCCATGTGTTCTCTGCTTTTGACATAGGATGAATGTTCTGTCTTGTACAAGAATCACGAAATGTTTGGGATTGGAAGGGACCTCACAGATCATCTCGTTCCAACCCCCCACCATGGGCAGGGACACCTTCCATAGACCAGATTGCTCAAAGGCCCATTCAGCCTGGCCTTTCAGGGATGGGACATCCACAACTCCTCCAGGTAACCTGCTCCAGTGCCTCACCACTCACAGTAAAATATTTCTTCCTTATTATCTAAAGTAAACCTACTCCTTTTCACTTTGAAGCCATTATGCCTTGTCCTGTCACTACACACCC
Source organism: Vireo altiloquus (assembly GCA_013396875.1). Lineage (NCBI taxonomy): Eukaryota > Metazoa > Chordata > Aves > Passeriformes > Vireonidae > Vireo > Vireo altiloquus. The sequence goes on from VZRF01013636.1 coordinate 485,401, forward strand.
TTGTAAATAGTCTGTAATACATATTTACAAATATATGTCTCCAATACATATCTACAAAGACTCGTCTTCAGCACTTAGGGAAAAAAAAAAAAGAAGCATAAACTTACTCAGACACTACTTCTACACCCATTTTAGTCATGTAGTAAGTTCTTTTGTATTGCCTAAACTCAGTTTCAAACAGATCATCATCTTCTGGTTCATCTTCCAATGTGGCTGGAAAACCAGTCATGAAAAAAGAGGATTAACATTCATTTCTCTACTACATTAAGGTCTGAAAACACTCACTCCTGACTTAATCCCTTAACTTTACTCCGCAATTCAAAACTGTAGGTGCTAACACCTTCCTTGCACTGAAAGTAACATGAAATAACCAAACAAAATCTTCACCCAGAGAAATTCTGGGATTTTTAAGACAGGCAATCCACTTTTTAGCCCAATTACAAGAACGGAGAAGATAATAGAAGCTAACAGAAAAAAAATCTGAGAGAACATTAAAATTAATTTTAAAATTTAATTATGTTCACCAGCATCATCTAATATAATTTAGTAATATTCATACATTCTTGAAAATTAATTTCAAAACATGAGCAAAATCATTTCCTACAAGTAGAACGAGTTTAAAAATGTAACTACAACAAAGAAGCCTAAAGCCATACGAAGATCTGTTCTCCCCCCATATAAGAAAATACCTATGCATAAAATTATTAAACACATAACATTGTTAAAGATTTTTTCATTAATTCCTTTAACTCATCATGGAAATACAGGAAAGAAGCACCTCTTAAGCTTTAGCCCCACTCTCTCTCACCAGAACAGGTTCACTCCCCAACAGCTGACTACATAAATCTTGCATCAGATTAAGGCCATCTCTGACAAGCAATTTTTACAGTTCTTTGAAACCTATACACATATAAACATGGGGGGTTTTTTAATATGTGTAGGGAAAAATTATTGGCACTTACTTTTAGGGGTCACTTCACCTTCGTTTTTTTCTAAAGCAGCCAAAGATATAGAATTTTCCTGAGCCTATTAAATTAAGATTCGAGATAATGTAAAAATACAGGTTAATATGCATGAACCTCATTCAAAACCATATACCTGCAACTGAAAATGCTATAATCAAAATGTATAAATATTATTATTTCTTATAAACCCTGTTTCCTTCTCCTACAATTGCTTCAAGAAGATTATTTAAGTAGACCAAAAGGACAGATCAGACAAAAGGAGCAGTCTCAAAACATTAACTATTTTTTTAAAATACCTGAATATTTTTGTTCCAAAATGCTACTGTTTCCAAAACTGCTCAGTACACAAAGAACACGATAACAATATACAGAGACAGATTAAATGCAAAGGAATTTTTCTCCTGCTACTCTACACCCTACTTGAAGGCATATAGGGAAGGGCAGTCAATGGAAGTAGTGGTGGGGAGCTTCACAAGGGAGTAGAGACAAGATACTGTTATGCAGTAGTACACACATATATACTGTTGCTGTTCCTTTTTAATTAGTTAGATCTAGAACTGCAAGTTAAATACTAATCTGAGATAGTTCACAGCAATGAAATTGCTTTTTATCTATTTGTTGTCAAATAGCCAAGAACAAGACACATGAATCTGAGATATATGGAACTTCCAGCAGGCTATGCATTAAAAGGTAAGATTATGAAGCATAGCAGGCTTGATAACTCACAAAAAAGTTAAGTTCTGCTGCTTTTGAGGAACAGCAAAGCATTAAATACATGTTTACGAGACTAAAAATCATGAGCACCCAACTCCAACTTAACCATTTCATCACTCACAACTAGCAATGCGTACAAGCAAAATACTAAAATTTACTTCTTTTCTGGTTTGAAAACAATCTTGAAACACAGCTTTATGCCACTTAATTTGTCTAAAATCAAATTACCGATTTGTAAAAAGTAACATTCTTATTTCCAAAACTGTGTATATAAAACACTGACCTTTTGTTTCTTTTGTTTATTTTTTCTGGCTTCCTCTGCTGCAATCCCAGCTGCCTCGTTGAGGTATTTATTGCCCACTTTACTCTCAAACCATTTTAGGTCAACAAAGACTTCACTGAAGTGTTCACGATCAAACTGCAGATTAAAGTAAGTTTGCAAATATTTGAGGGATGTCAAATTTAGAATGCCAGATTAACAATGTCTTTTTAGTACGTGCACTATATTACATCTAGAGTAATCTGTACACAGACATTTTGTCCTAGAGGTACAACTAAATAGATTAATACTAAAAACTCTGTTTCTCAGCAATATGCAACATACAGCCAAGCTGTATTTTTTTTTTTCAGTAAGGCACCAAGGGGTAACAAAAAAGAGCTCAATAACTTCTACACTTGAGTATCAACTCTAGAAGCAGTACATATATTGGGTATGGGTAACACAGCCTTGTGCTACAGATCTAACACTTCCACAGCTCTATCCAAGAACCAGAGAAAACAGGGCTGAAGCAGGGACAACAGATGAACTCCTTCTTTCTAAGTTCAGCAGAAAGTTTAATCCTTTCCATTTCTATATGGACTATAGCTTACCTTCTCTCTAGGATGGATTACTGCACCGGCACATAACAGGATTACCTCCTGTACACCAGTTCGTTCATGAACAACACTGATGCCTGCCCCTCACAGATGCTTCTTGCTCTTTATTAGTGATCTTCACAAAAAACTTGCAAACAATTCTCCCTGCCAAGACCTTCAGACATAGCTTACCCCACAGGAAACTACCGGCAGGGGAGGCAAAGAACATCGCTGCCTGCAGCAAGCTTTAAGAACACACAAATCACAAACAATTCTGAGCTGAAAGGAACCCACAAGGAGCACTGAGTCCAACTGCTAAGTGAATGGTCCTAGAGGGACTGAACCCACACCCCTGGCATTACTGGCACCCTGCTCTAGAGGGACTGAACCCACACCCCTGGCATTACTGGCACCCTGCTCCAGAGGGACTGAACCCACACCCCTGGCATTACTGGCACCCTGCTCCAGAGGGACTGAACCCACACCTCTGGCATTACTGGCACCCTGCTTTAGAGGGACTGAACCCACATCCCTGGCATTACTGGCACCCTGCTCTAGAGGGACTGAACCCACATCCCTGGCATTACTGGCACCCTGCTCCAGAGGGACTGAACCCACATCCCTGGCATTACTGGCACCCTGCTCTAACAAGCTGTGCCCAATACTGCCACACACTACTCAGTGGGAAGTGAGGACCAAGATTCTATTGGTGAATCCTCACTTGACTTGCAGTACTAAAAGATGCTGGCTAAAGCATAGATCAAATGATTCAATCCTTTTCCTCTTATGCTATGATAAGACCAGACAACAACTGATTGGATTCCATCTGTTCAATGGTAGAACAGCTGATTAAACCACCTGTAAAACACAGTCATTTAACAGTTCATTAAAACTACAGTATGGTGTATTTTAGGGTACAATACTGAGTTTAAATTCAACATTCTATACCATTTTATATAAAGCAATTTCAAAGTTACTTACATCTGACAACCTTGTGAGATATTTCTCAAAACGTTCTAAATTCAGATGCCCATTTTCATTGATATAACCTGTTGAGAAAATTAGGTGTGCTTTTCAGCTAACAATTCAACAATCTTAAAATTTGCATTTAAATGTCCCAAAGATAATAAAATCTCTCTTGCTGCCTCTCTAAGGAAAGCGTCGTAAATACTAAACATTCTAATGTGGCTAAAAAGGTCAATAAATATAAATGCAGCAATGTTAATGCTTTTAATTTCCACAGCTGAACTTAGTTTTCTCACCTCCCAGTTCTGGCAAGACAGCCATGTATGTTCTATAAAGTAGCGGCAGTGCATCATGATTAATGTGTAAATGAGGTAGATGAGGAATAAAATCATTTCCTACGAGGAAACCCATTAAGATCCAATCATCTATTATCCTTTCAATATCATATTCAAAAGAAATCTTGTCCTGGGAAAAAAAAAGAAAAAAAGAAAAAAAGAAAAATAAAAAGGAGTATAATTATTATTATCATTTTTGCATAAAGACTTCACACAGTTACTTTTTTCCCCCATCTCAGCTCCATTAGAACTTACTTTTACCGCTGAAAATTCATAATCAATATATTCTCTCATCAGTGATAAGTGCAGTAAATGAAACGTGGTTTCCTCTGGTGCACATACTCTGTAAATAATTCAAACCACCAAGTTAATTATTTACAAACACACTTTCAACATTAATATTAATAAGTCCAAGGTAACATAAACCAAAGAAATTTTACTAGGATTGTATCTTTACAAAAGAAATAATGTATAAACATTTCACTGAATCTATTTTAGGATTAATCTGGTTTGGTCTACAAAATTTTGCAGTAGAATCTTATAAACACCAGATATGATTGTATGGAGAAAAATTAACTTAAAGAAGAGCTTTGTGGAGTTCCATGCTGCATTTATTTCCTAAATCCCTATCCCATATTTCAAAAAAGAGACAAACTAGCCTAACTTGGTGCCAAGCCCAATACATTTTAAGGTATTTTCTAACTAGTCTGAATAAAAACAGAGTACACAGGTTCACACCTAAACCAGCTGGGTTACATGTTACCTACATGCTCAAAACCTCAGCGATATATAGACATTTTAAAGAGTTAGTATCTGCGTAACACAGTTATGGAAACAATGTCAATACAGCCCAGGTTGCTCCATTAATAACATGAAGAAAAAAGTGCAACACACCAAAGCTTTAAGGATTTTATTATCAGCTGCTGTGACAGTATACATTTCTTCTTGTAAACCAATTCTAATGCACAATTCAGCAAGTTGATTTCTCTAATTTCATGACTTTTCTAACCCAAAGAATAAACTAAGATTTCATTAAATTACCATGCAATCAATAAAAAAAAAATCCCAAATCATCAAACACACACCCAGTTTTAGTCACCCAGTATGTTTTGGATTTAATTCCATCATAAATAAGGTAAGAGTAAAGTTAATTCACCTTTGAGCCTTTTTACCACCAAATCTGACTTCTTCTCTTAAGAGCGCAAAATGTGCCTCATGACTTGTTAATCCCAGCATTATCTATTACAAAGAGATATTAGAAAGATCTTACTTTTGAAATTTTTTTAAAAGGTTTCAAGCAGTATAAAGAAATTTTGGTGTTCTGTTTCACTACAAATTCAAAAGTTTGCAGGTATACAAAATTACATGCTTGTTTCAAACCATTTTAGAACCCTAATGAGCTTAGGAAGATTTCAAAGACGTACACACACTTGACAAATTCCTGTTGTTTGTATTATTTTAGTTACACATACCAAGTCAGCATCTAAGCCATAGAGACAGTGTCTTGTGTTTGGATCATGGTGGGGCTTTGCTTTTTCTGATCTGATGAACTCCATAATTTTGTGCTCACCTTCTCCCGGAGTCTGGACACACAAAAAAAAAAATCACAAAAAAAAAAAATCAGCCATAAGTATTATTCTATAAAATAAAAATGTATTTAGAATAGGATAGTAAGAAAATATAATGACCTCATGGCCTGATAAGTAGACTGTTATTCCTTGCCAAGATTTGTCTGTGGAAATCTTCATATTTACAAAATATTTAAGATGCTCATTCAATCTGGCCATGAATTCAGTTCCTGAAAACAGAAACCTAAGTTAAAGACAAAGCTTTTCACTAGTTTGCACTTACATATCAGAAGTATTAAAAAGAACCCCAACAAATAAAACTTCTGCCAGAGATGAAGGGGATGACTGGTTTCTTTCATAAGACATTTTACTTTTTACATAGTAATTAAAAAAATTTTTAGAATGAGACAGTATTCCAACCCTACTGAATGTTACTAAACCTTTCATTACAAACTTACTTGAGGCTTTATTGATTCTGTCTTCTAGTTTTTAAAAAACATGCCTTAAGATAGGAAAATACTACCAAAATACAGATTCAAAACCATAAACACTTAAATTTAAATATCTGACAAATTATCTTACCTGGTGTAATACAGTTGGAGTCAAATCTGGCTTCTGTAGGGAGAGTTTCTCCCTTTTCCAATGCCTTTTTTATTTTCTCCTCTGCCTCTTTTGCTGATCTAAAACAAAACAGCATTGGAGACAGAGTAGGGAACAAATCATCTTATTCAAATGTTAATATCCTAAGTACAGCTTTTTGACAAAATAAATATAGTTGATTTTTTAAAGTGCTTCAAAAATAAAAAAGGAAAGAAATTTAGCTCCTGAATAGAGTTCAAAGTTATTTCTGATACAACTAAGGTGGTTTAAAAATAGCACTTTTTTCACAGAAATGATGACAATCTGTCACTATTCAGATGCAGTTAGTATTTAGATTACCAAGGTGATCATACAATGATCAATCACAGTGAATGGCTACTAATGTTAAAACAATGGGAATATTTGGTATCTAAACATTTGAAAATGCTATCCCAGAACAAAAACTGTAACACAGTTTAACAAAGCAGCAGGTGTGGAATTCCAAGGGAGTCACAAGTAAACTAACAATTTATCATGCCCAGTAATGGAGAAACTAACAAATATCATTCCAGACTTTCTTGGCCAAGAATTTCCTAAACACTTCTGAACCAGAACTAGAGAAACCACCAAAGTCTTAGCTTTTTGTCTGGCTCTCAATTCTGATACAATTTTCTTTTTAGAACTCTTAATCTCTTCTTCCTCTCAACCTCCTTTATTCCTTAAAGAAAAAAATACATCCAAAACGAAACCACAAAAAAAATCCAGTTGCTTGAAAATATTTTCTCTTGTTCCTTTCCCCCAGTTTGTTTATGCTACATTTCACTCACCATCCATGTACTGTCTGACCACTGCTTTTTTTCCTTACAGCAATCTTAAAAAAGCTTCCAAGTCTCCCAAAACATTACTGTAATTCTTAATCTACTTGTAGCTCTGTACCTGAGCTCACTTAGTAACCGGTTATCAACAGGAAATCAGTTTCGTTAGAAACTTGATTTTTTCTATGACTTCTACTACAGCTACCAAAAAGGTATACCTAGAACTAGCATTCACAAATAGCAAAGACTCTCACAGGTTGTGAAGCATCTGGAAACACCTGAATGAGCAGCAGAGTTATTTCACAGAAAATTTCATAAGAAAAAGCTCCCCTTGTCATCAAGTGCCACACACACAGAGAAAAATTTACATAAGAAGCAAACTTTCCTTTTGGAATCCTGATTTTAACATTTTACAGGTAGTTACCCTCATTCAATTAAAGGTACTGTCAGAGGCACAACCACTCATAATCTCTTTTACTTTTCATGGCATACGTTTAAGTAAGTGCGTTTTTTAAAGTGTTTACTATCCTCAAGACAGAGTCAGAACTGATCTTCTTACCTAAAACGTCTCCCACGCTGCTGATTCATTTTTGCTCTTGGAGCTACTCCATCAACTGCCATGAAGAAAACCTTTCTTGGTTTAATAATGCGAAACAGTACTTCCAAATAGTGAAAAATATTAGCAAAAATCTTATCTTCTGAGATTCTGAAGTGGACATCGTCATCATTTGGATGTGAACATTGATGTATAATGCCATTCATGTCCAGGTATAAGTTGTCGAATTCTGGAATCTACAAATGCCACAGTTAGTACCCACTTGGTGAATGCAACCACTGCCCAAGGCACAGCTGAGAGCACCAAACTCTGGAAATGAGCTGAGGTGGGAAGACCTCTCTGGAACCTCCAGCACACAAGCTGGCAGAGTAAGAATATCTGGACTGTGTACGAGTTTGCCTGCACATGCAATCTGTTACTATGCTTTTTCTCAGTGAGCCAAGTCAGCTGAACAGATTCCTATCCTATCCTTGCTGTTACTGGAACCTCAGGACTTTTGTCCCTGTGCTCAGTATATCTTCTACAACCAAAATCACTGTTTTCAGGAAGATTTTATTTCTTTTTTATAAGCTCGCACATTTAATCGATTCAACCTTTCACAGCTGCACTACAAACAATAAAACCTACAAAACTGAGTATGCAATTTCCAACAGTATTTCCAAGCAAAGCCGGCTTAAGAAGCTTTAGAGCTCTCCCTCTGCTCAGCAGTTCCTCCTCCAACCACTGCATGCTGTCTCTTCAGCTATGCCTGTGAGCATCTCTGAGTCTAGAGAGTGGCAATTAGCACCAAAAGCAGAGTTAGCAATTATAACATCAATTTCTTATCCAGACTTTCCAAAGACTTTATTTTTCTTTCTAGTTCTCTGCTCTTCTAATAGCCTTATCTGTAGCAGTCACATTTTCTTCTAAAGTAAAAAGAAACCTCTTCCCAGATGTACACAAGCAACATAAGGGAACAAATACTGTTAAGTGTTTGATGCAAAGGGACCAGTACTACCTCTATATTACCAAAATGCATCACAAGACCAACTGGCATTAAGTAAATCTATTCCTTAAGCCCCCAGTATGACTGTTCATAAAAATCCTCCATCACAACTGGAAAAAGGCATTGTCAACTTGTTACAATTTTCTGTAGCACTGCTGCTGACACATCTTTACCTAAACTTGAAAGGCAGGTTGTCGGGCTTGTATTTATCCTCCAGATGCAAGAGAAATGTAACTGTTTTAGAAAGAGGAAATGGTGAAAAGAAGAAATTAGAGGCAGGATCAGGAATGATCCTCACTCAACTGCTGTTAACTAGTGTTCTGTTGCACATCATGATCTTTGCACATCATGATATGGTCACATTCGGTAACCAAACTGTCCTTAATGCTTTCAGATAAGAGAGCAGAGCAGTGCACAGACAGCATTCTAAAGAGATAAAACTAAAGTTTTATATATAAAAGGTCCTATATTTTCTTCAAGAAGCAGGGCTATAATATGATTTTGCAATAATGCTGTTTTACATAGATAGGCCTTTTAATTTGGGTTGTTTGTTTCTCTTTCTCAGCATCTATTCTAGCTGCCAGTATGTGTCAGTCTGTATATTCAAGTGATCTGGAAGGGTTAAGTCATGTTTATTGTTTATCTTAGGAGCTCTCTCTCTTTCAGAAGGCATCAAGGGTATCACCCCCCTGCTGCCATCCTCCTGGTTAGTGCAGACACTGCTGCCTCCTCAGCTTACCACAGTTCTTCAGCACAAGTTTAAAGAAGTGTAAGCAGCTCAGGCTTCTAAGAAAACAGCAGTAAAGGCAGCATATAGTGCTGCTGCCTTGCTACACAGCTAGCACTAGAGACTTCAGTGAAGCCCAACAAACCACAAACAAAGTCCTACACTTTGAAAAATGCTTTAAAAACTAGCAGGAAAGGCCAAACATCCAGGTTGGGAATCACTTGAGCTGGGCATCTTAGTTATACTAACACAACAGCTATTTAATCTTTAAAAATCACAGGTGTGTAGGGAAAATGTATTAATATTCAAAAACATTCTCAATTATAACCTGTCTCAGAACATCCTTATTCAATCTATGAAACCACACCTATGACATCAGCTGAAAATGATAATTAAAAAAGCTTGTATACAACAGGTACCAAATATGACATCTCTGAAAATATGACGTCTTTGTCCAACTATTAGAAGTATCATTTACGGCTTTCGTTTCCCAGGCTTCAACATACTTCCCGGTTTAGCTGCTAACACAAATTGTCCGATGCAGGCGACAACAAGGAAACGCAGTAGAGCTGTAAAACCTGTCCCTCGTCATTACCGCGCCATTGGCGTCAGCAGCTGTAACTTTTCTGAGCCCAACAAGTAGTAAACTCCGACCTTGGGCTCCCCGCGGGTGCTGAGGCACCACCGCGGAGCTGCCGAGGGGAACCAGAGCCAGGGAAGCGACCCCGGCGGTACCAGTTACAGCGGGGCAGCCGGGCACCGCCACGGGCGGGCCATTCCCTGCGAGAACAGCGCACTCTGGGTTCGGGACTGCTGAAACCATCGCCGGCCCCCAGTCGCGGGCTCCGGGCACTGCTGCCGGCCAACGGCGGGCTCGGCCCGGAGAGTCGGGCTGTCAGGAAGCACCGAACGCCTCGCCTGCTCCCCAGCGATCGCCCACCGCCATCCCACNGGCTCGGTTCCGCAGGGCCGGCCAGGAACGAGTCCCGCGCGCTCGTCCCACTCCCTCGTCCCGCCGAGGGGGCCGGTAGGGACCCCCCTGGGCGGGCCAGTGTCAGGCAGGGGAGCTCCGCCCCCGGCTCACCTGATGCTCCTTCAGCACCTGGCTGAGGCAGGGGTACCGCTCCGAGATCCACCGGTAGAACTTGGGGACCCC
>VZRF01013636.1:495677-652368 GCA_013396875.1 Vireo altiloquus
GGGGCGGGGCTGGCGCCGGGGCGGGCCCAGGCCGGCTCCCAGCCCTCGGCCGCCTCACCGCCGGCGCCGGCACGCACGGCCTGGGAGCGCAGCGGTCGCGTGGGACCCCCCGCTCCCTGCCCCACCCCGGGCAGCGAATCTGCTCCCCGCGCGATGGCAACGCCCGGTGCAACAGCTCCCCGGGCGCCTCTCTGCGATCCGATAAACTGATAAAGCCTGGGAAAAACAACAGAACGTCAGCTCCCACACACCACACCGGAAAACACCATAGTATGTTCCAAATATTTTACTAGGAAAACTCATCACGTTTATGGGACGGTGACAATACTTCTAGATTACCCACTACATAGACAGAGAAACAAAGGCCCTACAAGCAGTTGCAAACCCATTATTTTACTCTTTCAAACCTCTGTATTTCAACTGAAGAGAACAAACACTTGAGTGTCACACCACAGTATGAGCCTGTGATCAACACCTAACAGCACTGTTTATCTCTCAGAATTGCGGAAACAAAACCACTGTACAAAAATTCTAATTATAGCCTACTGTAGGTTAAAAGGGTATAATTTTTCCCTATCTCTCCCCTTCATTTCCCTACAGTTCGGATGCCTAGAAAGCAAACATTACTGTAAGTTAGTATTTGCCTTTTTACCATATTTAGTCTACCTTTGTCCGTGTTAAAACACCTTTTCTGAAATGGAGTCTGAAAAACACTCCCTAGAGCCACACTTTTTCCAAGGGAGGAAAGAGAGGCTGTGTAGAGATCTCAGGAGCCTACAGGGATGTTACAGTCACAGCTACAATCACCTGCCTACTGCCCTGGCATTCAAGCCGCACTGCCATGGTCCTCCAACTCCCAGCTTTGTGCCGTGGCCTTCAGGAGGGTTTCTTAGAGCACTGCACTTGAGTGTTCAGAACATGGTACCACTTTACCAGTTTACTCATGCTAAGACTGAAGATCCCAAAAGCTTTCCTAGATATAGCCAGGCTACATGGAAGGAAGTTGAAGGAAAGTCTACTGCTGGAAAGAAATACTAATTATTTTTAGAAAGCCCTTCTGAATATGAGTAGGAAAAGTTGAAATAACCACTCTACATCATATCAATATTAAACTTTATTATCATATTTTCTAATCTAAGATAAATGAGAAAAATGTTTACAAAAATATACAGTACTTTATAGAGTGCATCTTTCAACATCATGAAAGTTTTTCATATAGTCACAGTAAGACACTTGCAGAGACTTGCATAGTTTAATTTTTAAACGCCTTCCACATGTGTGCAAAAGGTAAGTCCTAACACCTTACACACCTGCATTCATAGCATCCTTCCAAGGACACTGTACATTTAACACAGATTTTGGATGACTGTAAGACTCTTCTTCTGCTTGCAGCTAGAAACTGCTGACTAACCAGTAACCAGGTACCGCTGATTCATTCCTTCCCAACAATATTATAGCTACAGTACTTGTGGATAGTATCATTCCAAAGGGAGCAAATTTCACATATATGGAGCCCAGCCCATGTACATCTGGCAGAGCAGGTTGTCATCACTTGCTTCTTGAATGAGGTAATGAACATGCCCTTCAATAGATAAAGGTAATCCTTTGATTCTGTTTCTAGTCTTAATGACACCTTGCAGCCGTTGTTCTATATCAAGGACATGGGTTTTAGCCTGGAAAGAAGAAAAAAAAAAATTGGTACTATTCAAGAAGTTCCACTTCTCAAAATAAAACCAGTATTTGTTAGGACGTGTTTGAAATAATATTATAATATAATATATAATTATTATAAATAATATATTATATAATGAGTTATATAATATTACATATTATAATACAAAATCCAGATGTCTACACCAGCTACACTGAAAACAAAGGCTACTCACTTTTAAAAACAATTCTCTAAAAGGGGTGTTTTATTGGTCAATCTATAACTTTTGCCTTACATTTTTACAGTTAAAACTTACCAGAGAGGACTGAAGGATCAATACAAAGACATTTGAGAATTGTTAGAAAGCTTTATTTCATACAATTACTTTAAAACAAATGCAACATTTTCCTAGACTTGCTCTTGGAATTCTGGATAAAATTTAAGTCTGGAAAATTCAGGCCAAAATCATGAGCAACTGAACATGAAGAAGTCGCATTAAAGAGGTTGTACTTGCTAGTTCATACAAATTACACTCACACATTTTCTTTTAAAGCTCAAGCATAACATTGGCACCCCTCCAGAAAAAGCACTTAACATATACAACTATGTGGGTGGTCTTGGAACTAAAAGAAAATTATGTAGACACAGTCTGGTTAGTAACTGTTTGAAGACCAGGAGATTTCAGTGCTGAAATAGCCCAGATAAGTTCTTTGTTGTGATACAGATTCAGTGCTGTAGTTTTTCCTTATCTTAGTTATTGTGTTTGTTAAAAGCATTATCTGCTATTACACATTTATTTTAATTAAATAGTCCTTTAAAAAAAAATTAAGGGACAAATCAGAAATTTTGCAAAGAGGGAAGGTAATAAATATTAAGCTAGTTTTGGATATACAATACAGTCTTCAGCAGCAACTAATAGAGAAACAGCAAAAAATCCTAATTTTAATCAAGTAATCCTTGATATGTACCAAGGTGCATATTTATTCAATAATAAACATTCACTCAGGAAAAGCACAGAAATAGACACGGAAAAGACTCTGGATGTTACCATCACTGCAAATCTAGAGGACTGTGCAAGTGTCAGAGTGAGGGGTAACAGGATCCATTGCTTCTGCAGATGTTGTCCTTGATTTAGTAACACTAATAAAGAGAATTACAGGCTTTTTTGTTTTGGTCTTTAGTAGACAAATTGCATCTTTTATCAGTTAAAAAAAATCTCTTTATAGATAAAAATTATGAACAGAGAGATGACAAAGAACCACCAGAGAAACTTTTAAATGAATGGGGAAAAAAAGACAAAGTTTCAATTAGAAAATATGTAATTCATAACAATAATGGACATTTGAATATTTTAGGTTGTTTTTATTTTAAACTCACCTTTTCATTGACAACTTCTCCAGTTTCATTCACCTGGGCTTTTGTATTCCCTTTAACAGGTTTACTCCATTCCACAAGAGGATCATGGAGAAAAGTCTTTAAGACACTAAATAAATTAAAAATTAGGAAAAAGATATTATACATAAAATACATTTAATTTTCAAAACTCAAACACTGACAGGAGTCTGTAATTAGTGCTGAATATTTATACTGCTTTATATTTAGCTCCATGTCATGGTGAGACTGTGTGGTGGACTATTAACGGAGGGACCATGAGGGTCCTATGGTGGAAAACATTTTAAGAGGCACTCCCTAGGTTAGGGTGACAGAAAGAGGCTTCTCCCAGGCACCTTTGCTGTATTATGTTAATGTACCCCAGTTCTGCTTCCCTGGCTGGCCCATTGGCCTCCCTGCCCCTTTTTGCCATATATGTCCTGCCCTAGAATGTTCTCCCTTCCCCACTGGCCCTTGTTCCTCAGCCATTCCCTCTGTGTTTCCCCACTGGCTGCCATACCCTGGCCCTGCCTGTGTACCACCCCTGTACCCTCAGACCATTGGGCCTTGGTGCTTTCTCTGCCCCCACTGCTCCCCATACTTAAACCTGGTCCCTCCATTGCTCTGCGTTCTTCATCCCTGGCTCTGTTCAACTGTGTGGCTGTGGAATGACAAATGAGGACCCTTCCTGCCTCTTTGCCATCGACCATCTAAGCATCTATCTGGCACAAGTGTGTGGTGTGTGTGTGGCACTGACCGAGCGACTTCGTTACAGAGACGCTTCCGGAAGTTTGCAGCACTTACCACGTCACCCACCACAACAAGACTGAGCTGCAGGATAGGCATATGCTGGAACTGGGGTATTCCCCAGCAGTTACTGTTTCACATGTTTAGACTACAGACAGGAGTAGTAATTTGACTAGGAGTTTGTAGCAAAAGCAGTTGCCATACCTCATTAGAGGCTCCCTCTGATCACGCATCAACCTCATGGTGACTTCACAGGCTCTTCGGAAGAGACCTTCTGTTCCCATCGGACCCATCCCATTAACCATGTTGTGAGTGAGCCGGAAAGGAACGATTTCCGGAACTTCAAAAGTTTCTCCCTTTACATTGATAAAGAAGAGGTATGCCCTGGGTGTTTTGAACATTATTAAAGAGTAACATTTGCATTGGGTTTAGGTTTTTTCCCCTATCTTTGTCAGTGGCAGTTTCCTAGCTGGGAAGAGATGTTTGCTCAGACCCAAGTCCTACTCAGATAATGGGAAATTACAGTGACTCAAGGATAACATTGTACAAATAACCTCTTTTCCCCTGTTTTAACACACTAATACAGGATATAAAATTTTGTTCTTAAATACATATTTATGCTCTGTAGTCTCATTGCAGAATGCTAACTTTTCTTTCATAATATGCAAGTTAGCTTAAAAACATTTTTTTAAATTTAAGTGTTATATAGGACATTTTAGACTTCTTAGAAAGAAATCAGAAGAAATAACCTAATAATATTTCTACCTCACTTATCTGAATTAAAAAGGCCGCATGTCCAACACCCAAAGCATCTTTCAACTGAAACACCAAAACTCCAAATCCCAATCTGGCCACAATTTCTGCTGTTTATTTTTACAGAACCACTGCTGAACTTGTGTGACAAAGAACATGAAACTCTCCACAGCAGCAAAATTCTGAACGTAGCAATTACAGTTTTGTTTAGATGGTGAGGTTGGAGAGAGAAGAGTCACAAAATATAAAGTCTAAAATTTGGGCTATTTTAGTGTATCCACATCAGATCATCTGATACTGGCTAAATCAGAAAGTTGGTTTTCACTGAATGCAGCATACAGAATGATCACATTGTCTTTATATATCCCGGGCTTTTTTGGGTATAAGTAAGAGACAAGTAAGAGAAAGAACACAACAGATACGTTAAAGTAAGAATGTGGAAAAAAACCCAAGACAGTAGAAGTTTATAACTTATATGCATATAAAATACAGAGCAAGTTCAGCAAGTGGCATTTCTCACCTTGTTGAAAAGGCAGTTGAAATCCACGTGCACACATTCCCCAGTGAAAGAATCAAACAGGATGTTCTCCCCGTGCCGGTCTCCCAGCCCCAGGATGTACCCCACCATGGACATGACGGCAACGGATCGGCAGTAGGCTGACCTGCTGTTGTACCTGGGGGAATACAGCACGTCTGAGGCACTGCCTTGGCTTAGCTGTCTTTGTTCTGTAGTCCCATCAATTCTTAGGGAAATACACAAAGCAAATGTTCTTGAGCTGGTCCAATCCCAGTCACTCACCATGAAGTAGGGTCAGGAAATGTTCTAAGAAACCATTCATGAAAGACAGGAGGATGGCGAGGCAGAAGGACCTCTTTGAACATTTTCAGCTTTTCGGGCAAAGGTGCTGACTTTGGAAGCATGTGCTGCCGCAGTTCTTTTCCAGTCATATAGATACCTGCAACAGACTTCCACAGATATGCAAAAGAAATCCCCAAACATAAAGCCTTAAACGTGCTATTACAATATGGTAATTTAGAGAAAATAAATGTCTCCATAAAGTTGAAATAAATGATCAAATGAAAAATAAACTATAAACCATGCTGGTTGTGGGGTATAGGAAAGTTTTTCCCCAAACTTTTATTGCACTGACCAGAAAGCTGCTTTGTTAACAAGAAATTCAAAAGAAATCTGCTCTTTTCTCTGGAAAGCTGCTGTACTCTTAACCTTGATTCAATTGTATATTATCTTAATTATTTCACATAAATGTAACAGAAAAGAAAAAAAAAATCAAATTTAAAGAAAATGTTCACAGTATTTTTTTTAATTAGTCAGTGCTGCATATACAGCCCATGCTACTGGCACTGCTGCTGAAACAATTTACATCACTGTATGTAGGGAAGTATTAAGATGCCTGTGGTATCAGTTCTTGTAAGGAACTTGTTCATTCTGGGTACCAACTCTCTTCCATTTAAGAGTTTACCACACATATGAATGATAATATATTGCAGATAGTTAAAAATACATGTAACTACATATTCCTATAATTTAGCCCGATTCTTGCAATTGGTTTCATTTACTTATTAAAATACAAGCCCTTTAAAAACATCTATAAACTTGTACTATAGTCTCATATATTTCTTTACCTTTCTCCTTATAAAGTTTTATCAGGATATTTCTTAGACCAGCAGTGTTATTCACCCACTCAATTATGCCACATTCATCATTTAATGGAATCACTGCGTAGGTGCGAATATGGAGCTCTCGCCTACGGGACTCTGCATCTTTTCTTAAGCACTATTCACAAAAGAAAAATGAGATTCACAGATAACACAGATAGGATCAAAATGGATCCATACAATTTACCATTCTATCTATAACTACTTTCCAATCACACAATCTAGAATTTACAAATCTAAGCTTCACAGTCTGCAGTTGGTCAAATGCAAGCAAAATGTGCATCTGTTCTCCAAAGTAAATTAAAAAAGAGGATTTTGCAATAAAATAGTCAAACTGAGCAGTATTTGAAAAAAATCTTTTAGTGTTTCAGAGATGCTGTCATTTGCTTTAACCTCACAGAAAACACAGTACCTTAACCTCAAGCATATTGCTGAGAAGCAAAATAGAACTAAAATAAAAGGTATGGCAACACTTTATTATGAAAAGATTAATTTACCCATTTTTTATAAAATACGTTAGAAATCACTAAATAAGAAATATTATGCATGACAGCAGAAAGTTTACAGGTATTTATTTACTGTAAATAATCTATCCTGTCTATTTTTGCTGGAATAAGCAATTGTTTTGGCAGAATATTGTAATTTATTATTGTTTCCACAAATCTGTAAGAAGTCATAAATTTTCCATTGCTACTGGTTTTCACTGAAATAAGGTAAATGTACCACTTTTCTTACAGTGAGCTTTATCTAAAGCTAAATTGGTTTTTTTTCATTAAATAGCTCAGTGTTCTGTCCTGGTCAATAAGTATAATGCATCTGATTGTCTCATTCATCAAACCTTATTAATAAGGGAGTTGAATTCCATGAGCCGACAGTCTTTTCTTAGATCATCTTTCGGCTTGCACATCATAATGTAAGATTTCCCATCTGAACCTTTCAAGGTGATCTTTTTTGGCTTTTGAAGTGAGGCAAGAATTTCCACCTAAAGAAAAATGAAGTTCTTTACTAACATGTATACCAGATTATCCAAAATAAAGTGTGTAATTGTAATAAACCACTGTAATAACCCAATCATGTTAGCATTTCCATGGTGCTGCAGCACATTAACCTCAGACCAAAACTTATCTAAGTGCCAAGAGGCCACACCTGCCTCAGGCTGCTGTGAAAGAAGCAACTCAGTTTCCAGAAAAGTAATTATGGAATCTCCTACTCGTTCCTCTCATTTCTAGGGAACTAAGATGTATTTGCAGCTACATTTGTTTAACATGAAGTGAAAAATCAGATGCCAACTAGAGCCTTACCGCATCATCAAAGCCTGCAATGTAGGCCCAGCATCCAGGAAAAGGGTCATGGTTAGCATGGGTACCAGGAATTGAAGGAAGAGTTGGTATCATTACAGATTGTAAAGGAATGAGAATCTCACTGAATGTGTGCTCTTCTACTAATCTTTTCAGTGTTTTGAAATGAGTATTCATGCTTAATGTTGAGCTGTTTCCATCAACCTTGAAAAAAGATGTTGATCAAAGTTAACAATAACATTTAAATTAACACTTAAAATAATACTGCTATTTCACATTAACTAATAAATAGAAAATAAACTTATTTATTGTAATAAACCAAGAAGTAATGTACTTGGCTGTTATGGTAGACTTATTTTTTGCTTTGAATATAAATGCAGAATAATGAAAGAATTCATTTAGTTTTACCTTTATTATCAAATTAATTTGTTCACAGGAGCACACCCACCCTATTTTTACAGTAAAACTCTGAAAATTAATGGGCACGAATATGTGAAAGTATAGAATAATGGAAAGCCCATGCACTGTGAAACATGTACCGAAATATTTTACAATGTGCTTGATTTAGAGCTATTTTAAATCTTTTACAATATAGTGTAGTTCCTGCTGAATTGCAGTAATATTATGGATTAATATTGACATGCAATTATTAATATTACTATTATTAATATAATTAATATTATGATATGGCTAATGAAAGCAATCAGAAGCAGCTTTTGCACGACATTCTTGAATAATCCTATGACATGCATTAATTTGTTTATTTTTGTAAGTACCGGTTTGTTGCAGAGTTCCAACAGCTTGTCTGTAAGGCGTGTGGCATCTCCAATAAATTTTCCTAAAGAGTCCTTCATGTGAATAGCTCTGTTTAGAATTTCCTTACATCTATTGACACGCATAGGGTAAGAGGACTGAAAAAAAAAATATTAAAATTTATTAAACAATGAGTTGAAGAATCCCCCCCAGTAATTAATATTCTTTCCTCTACTTATTACTTATAATATTTAATATCTGGAGAAGGATGTGCTTCAATTGAAAAACTAAGGTGGTATGTTGGTGGGTGTGTGTGGGGGATTATTACTTCTGAAACCATTCTTGGGAGTCCCGGAGCATAAAGGCCAATATTCAAGAATATGTCAATGTATCCTGAATGTTATTTCTCCAGCCTAAAGAAATAATATCCACCAAATAATATCCAATATCCTAGTCTGCTTTGGAATAACCTTACTGCCAAATAATTAGTAGTACATCTATTTACTAAGTTGACTATAAAACTAAAAGTACTATAACACAATTAGTAAACACAACAAAATCTTTTGCTCCTAACTACACAATTCATCAGCTATCTGTTACTCAAATTTCCTTTCCTAATACACCATACAAGCTTGGATGCATATTAGCATTCCAATTTGGAAATTTAAACTGTAATATCTGAGTTAAGATTGCAATAAAATATTTTGCAGTGATGGCATTGATATTCTCTTCCACAACACTGTATCAAAACACTTAAACTCTCAATTCCTTCTTATCAGCTTAGAGTACAATAGGTCATATTTACATTTCTGAGAAAAACAGTTTTGTAAACTTAATAAAGGTGTAGCTATACATATCAAGATACCTTGGACACAGCAGTCATCATCCACATTGCTTGCTGTGGATATGCTAAAAACACTTTAGCAACAATCACCATCAGAACTGCAAAGACTTCATCATGAGAATGGCAGATTCGGGAGATGAGCTGAGAAAAGGCTGTCAGGAACTGGTAAGGTGCCAGGTGATTTGTGTGCTCTGTAATCACCTTGTTTATTTTGGCCAGATCATTTTTCATTTGAACACGTTCTGAACGACCAGCTGAAAAAGAGAAGGAAAAGACTATGTTCCTGGTGTCCCCCACTGGAAAAGGAAAGTCATTTAAATCAAGGCTATAGACTAATACTTTTTCGGCAATTTTCGTAAGCCAAAAAAAATTGAAGGCAACAAAAAAGCTCCTACTGTAATGTTCTTTTTAACACAGCATACAGTGACTGAATACATGTGCTATTTAACTAAGCAGAATACCAGGAAATTAAAAGCTCTCTTTACACTCTTAAAATTACATCTCGAAAATGATACAATGCTCCTGTCTCCACCTCTGCCCCTCAGGACCCAGCCTGAGTTTCACAGGAGCACCTCAGAGAGCAGAATCTGATATGCCTGCAGCCAAACCCAGTTGACCAAAGTGTGTAGAATGAGGACAAGATCAAGGAGCACAACTGTGTGCTGCACTCCAGAACTGCAAGTAATGTTTGTAATTTTCATTTGTACCCAAATCTCCCACCTGAAATGCATCTGTGGTGTTAGTTTCATATGCCTTCATGCTGCCTGCCTACAAGATTTTTTTTCCCCCTTCATTTCAGTAAAATGAAGGGGAAAATTTCAGTAAAATTCCTTCAAAGACTGGAACCAAAACAGATTGAAAAAAAGCTCCAAAGCCTAACACTTCACTGTAGCAAGTGCATACAAAACTACTACTCATCATTCATGAGGCAACTAAAAATTGTGACCAAGGGCATGCAAGTATTTTCCTTATATGTATTTAATGTCTTCAGTTACCCAAGGAACAATGCTGTCTCATTATATACTTTTTTAAAAGTTCTGGAGGATTTAATTAAAATAATAAATATTCTCCTGCATATTAACATCCTAAGAATAGTAGTACTTTCTTGTTTCCATATAACCTCAGGCAATAAATCTAAACAAAGAACTGTAAATATACTTCACTGCTCTTTCAATCATCTATTCAAAAGAATGACATGGGAACTGGGAAAAAATGTTCTACCTTTATCACACTCATATGCTTTTGCTCCGAAGTCCAGCCATAAAGACAGCATTCTTGGCATTGATTGATAGATGAATTGGTTTCCATACTGTAGAGACCTGTGATTACATGTTTAAATCAAAGTACGTTAATGATTTATATTAGAAGTAATAAAAAATTTACATTCGTATTTGTTTAATATTCCATTCTAACTTTAGAAATTTATGTCAGCATTTTAATGCATCTGCAACAACCAAAAATATGCAAAGGGTTTGTTTTTATTCCTCAAAACCACAGATGAAATAACTGTCTGACTAAAGACAGACAATTGCTTAGTGAGAAGTAAAATTAATTAGGTATGAAAACAAAAAGGAAGCATGCAGTATTTTGTTTTACAATACTGCATAAAAAAATTGAGTCAGTCTGAATTGGTGAAAGACAACATATTCCTACAGAAATGTTTTTTCCAGCATAATAATCATCCTTTTATATAAACTAAGCAAAGTTCCCCTCTAACCTCCCAAAGTGATGAACTATGTATCTAATCAGATCTCCTTGTTTTTCCATCTTGTTGTCAGTTACCATCGGCATTAATTTATCATAGTATTTTGCAAGATAAAAATGTCCATCTTCCCACTCTGGCAAGAAAACTGTAACATCCTGCAACGAAATCAAAATGAGATAAATTACTTTTGAAGGATGCTAATTTAAAAATAAAAAATAAAAAAATTAAGAAACAAGAATCTTGTATTAATTATATTGTGCAGAGTACGTGCAAAAAAAAAAGTATTAATTGTTAACCCTGTAACTCCAAAAATTCTAATTCTGCCTCAAGACAATTGCCTTTACAAACTAGAAGTCTGTTTTTAAAATACCTTTTGGGTTTGGAGACAGACAATTCAAGACAGAATGCTGTGGGATTCCTGATCTAGGAAAGATCATACTATCATTAAAATCAGGTCCCTGATGCTAATAAACTCAGTACTGAATTTCTTAGAGCTTTTTGAAAAGTGAAACAGCAGGATGTTAACAGTTGGACTCGATGATCTTTCTGACCTAAATAAATCTATGATTCCACATTTTTCACATTTCTGTTTTCCTTCTAAATCATGATGTTTAAAAGAAAAACAAAAAAATTGTGTGACATGTATTAGAAAAGAAATAACTTGGTGAGAGGGACATCCCTTCTCTAATGACACTGGTTTCTTTTCTGTGCCAATACTTAGCAGAGAGTACTGAGCATTAGTGTTTTCAGAGAATCCACTGCAATTTCATTTGTTTCCATTATTTCAACCTTCATTTGATTTGATACATTTACATTTTTCTCTAAATGACTGTTACAGAAGTATGTTATTTAGTAAGACAGCAGTAACTATTAACAGTATCAAATGCCAAAACTTGGGACAGGAGACATGCTGCTTTTGAGAAGTATAAACATCTGCATCTCCTACTGTTTTAGGAGGCAATATTAATCAATGCCAAAAAATACTTCTTAGGCATCACAAGATGAAGCATGCAGTGCTGTGTTGTTCAAGAAGAACATACCAGTAGTCCCTTTTCCTAGTTCTTCAGAGAGTGGAAACTGTTTAAAGCAGTTACAAGTCGCTACCAGAGAGACAATTAACACTGAAGAGTAGTGCAATATATCACCAAGTCAACTCTGTGTATTTGGAGTAGTCCACATTTTATTGAGGAATTTTAATCTGTGCAAGCATGAGAAAAAAGCCATGCTTCTGTAACTTGTTTATTTTAAAAGAATTATATGAAGTATTTGTAGTTGTCACTGATGGGAACTGTAGTGATGTGCTACATTAAACCTGGTTCAGACAATTAAATCTTTACAGGAACTTCTCCCCTCCTACACAGTGATGCACTATGTAATCCCACTTGTGTTATACTTAGTTGACATCATCAGGAGCAGGACAGCTTACTTAAGGAATACATTATTATTCAAAGCTCCTGCCTTGTTAACAGTAATATTCCAGATTACCTTATACTTTTTCATCACTGCATTGCTTTCAAAGTTAGCAGTTTCTTCCATAAATCTGCCCACTAGCAGCATTGCCCGGCCATGGATGAGCTGATTTTTGCTGTTGCAGGGTGCTTTATTTTCAGGGAAACATAACTCAACTCCCTTCTGCAGAACAATTAGTGCTTCATGAACCTCACCCTAAGGGAAAGACAGAAAACATTTTATATACTTTAAATAAGAGAGATGCAAAACCTCCCTCTTACAGTTATTGTTAAGGCAAAGCCATGTCCCTAGGTGTGTTCTAGGCCATTCTGGCTGTGGTAACTGAATATTACTGACTTCAAATGCTTCTTGTATTTCCTTGTTATCTCAGCATTGCTGTGCCTTCAGGTCTATCACAGTAATTATCCTCATGTTTGCTGCCTAAGGCTGTTAGTTAAAAGGAAACAAATTAAGGAGAGGTCTGCTATTTAAGACTAAATTTGCCTGCTGCTTTGACAGAGGCAGGTAATCCACCAGTTTTATACTAAGGTGCCAGAAAGGTCAATGGATACAGAAAAGGGCTGACAAGAAGCTGGAAGATCAGCTGCAATGTGTTGATAGTCCCAACTGACATATCTTGTTTTACATATGCTGATTTTGTGCCATTTTTTTCTTGAAAAAAATGAAAAATATTATTTTCTTGCATGTAGTAAATTAAATTCCATTTTTGTTTTCCTTACCTTGGACCAGAGCCACTTTGCTCTTTCTACATAAAGTTCTGATAGCGTTGATTCCCCAGCATTCAGCAGAGCATTATAGGCAGTCTGGTGATGACCAGCTTTCCTTGCAACTCTGGCACTCTGGAGCCAACACTGACCAACAAGCTCACTGTAATCCTGGCTGCAGAGACATTTTTGCAGAAAATGAAACATTTCTGTTATGAATGCTACTTTAAAATCTGAAGTAAATATCACAATGTGTTGAAACACAAGTTGAATTTCTCAATAAGTCATATACTACATAACAATAATTTAAAACTATTTTAATACATTTGTTTCACTTTTTTTTTTCCATTTAGGTCTAGAAACAAATACTTTCTCCTTGTTTCTTGCTTCTCTTTCCTACAGACACCACTTTCCCCCCTATTTTGAAGGTACATAATGTTTGAGGTTTACTTTTGTCTACAAGAAATTTCCAGTTTTATCTTCCTTCTTCTTACACATATATGGAAACCCAGAGTATTACTGTGAATACAACATAGACAAGAAACAGTCACATCCTCACCTTTTACTGAGACTAAGCAAAGCCCTTCTCAGTGCTAAAATGGGTTCTTTTGCTCTGTAAGAGTTTTGGGTCATTTCAATACGAGCGCACCAGTTCAGGGAATCTCTACTGTGGTCACCATCTGGTTGCTGAAACATTGGCCCAATACTGTGTTCCAACTCACACAGCATATGCAACCTGTGTTAGCAAAATAAAGGAAAATAGGTGTCGAAAACTGATTGCTGTTTGAGTTACATGCAAATTTTACGGAGTTTTTGCCATTTTCTTTCTAAAAGCTGTCTCTGTAAATAATGTCATCCAGTAGGATTTCTTCTAAAAGCAAAAATGCAGCAAAAGCAAGCACACAAAATCAAGGATTTGTAAAAAGATTAGTTATTTCCTCAATATTCCTTTGCCAAGCTGCTGAACAGAGACAATGTAGATCACTTGGACAGTATGTCAATCTTTAGAAAGAGTATTTCTATCCATTACTTTCAGCAATAATTCTTCAGAAAATCTGGTATTTTCAACAAATCCCATTTTAAAAGCAATGTACTTTTACTTAAAGTGAAACTATTCAATTTATTTTAAAATACCATTACTGTTATTATGTGTCACTGTAAAGATGGAAAGCTGAGTGGTTGTAAATGCCCCAGTTCTCCCTGGCAGAGAGCAGTGGGTACAAATGTAGTTGGTACATCTGACAGAAAAACAGTGACCCTTGAAAGCTTCCAAGTAGCCTGGATCAATGGCTAAAGGAAACTACTTTGAAATACTTCTTTCTCAATACTCAAACTTCATTTCCCAAACAACACTGCAGAAATTACCAACAGAAAATAGAATTAAGAAGTAAAGCACACACTTCAACCGGCTTCAGGCAGTATCTTGTCATAAGAGTTTTTATGTTTTATTGTGAATAATAGTTTTATTGCGAATGTTTTTCATGGAGGATAAATATAAGTTCCAAATTAATCAAAGGTTTTCAGTTGGATGAATTAAAAAAAAAAAATAGGTGACAAAAAATGCACACCAGTACCACATACTGTAGAAATGCAAAATTATTGCTGCTGCATACTTGATGACGTGATTTCTGAATTTAAAAATAGTGACATGAAAATGAGAAACCTGATAATGTGTTCATATCCTCGCTGATAGGATCCTCTTTCGAAGCTCGCTGCTGAAAGGGGCACGATCTGTTCTGCTCGAACAACCTTGAGCGTCTCATAAAAAGCTGCTTCATTTTTCTTCTTGGCTGATAATAATAAATGTCCCAGTCTGACACTCCAAGTAGTGGACTTCACATCTTTGGGGAGAAAAAGAAGACTGCTTCCTTAAGCAGCTTAACCTGAACATGCTGATTTGTCTTAACATACTATTGGAAAAATAACGTTATCTCAGAACTAAGTACTTGCATGTTAGTACCACTGTATAATTCAACTCCACAATCCATCCAGCCAAACAGAACCAAAAGATACATGCACTCCAAACTTCTGCTCAAAGACTATCCAGGTTACAATCAAATAGTTACAAAACTCAGAAGACAGTCAGAACCAGCCTGCCTACCAGTAAGGTCCCACACAAAAGACAATAGCTGCCCCTTGATTCAAGACGATTAAACTAAAACATACAATTGTTCAGAAATGCAACGAAGTATTAATACTTTTATATAATGATAACTTACCTGAAGCCAAATAATTTTCCAGTAAATCCCATTGTGACAGTTTCCAGGCTGCTTCCACTCTGTAAGTGTTCAATTCAGAAATCCATTCAGACCTATTAAAAGAAAAAAGGCAATACAATTTTGTACTGTCTCCTCTCAGTATATTAATCCTACATTGTATTAGTAAATGTTCTTTATATAAAACTTTTCTTGAAAAGAGGCAAGATAAGCTTCCTCCTAATGAAAGTCACTAAAACCGAAGGACATGCAGTGATAACAAATAAGACTTGTACAACATGATCCCATAAATGCAATCTCCAATTTGTGTATTGCACTTCACATTAAAACCTACCATCTTTTAATCCATTTACCCATTAGACTACAGCATACCAATGGAATCAGTAACATGGGAAACAACGAAAAATTTCTAAGAAATTAAAGCACATACCAACACTGCTCACAGTGCAGACAAGAACTGCAAAAATTTCTGAACTTCTTGAAATAAATAATTTATAGATAAACCACTCAAAGTTTTCTAGCTTCATACTGCTAATTCAATTATGTTTAATAACTCTCAAATGTTTGATAATGAGCAGAAATAGTTACTGAGATAGATTTATACCAGAGCTTCATATTATTCAAATAAAATGTGTATTAGATGTTTACAGTACCTGTTTGCAAGCACTCCATTGACCTGAGTAATTACAGTAGATAACTGACCAAGGCCTAACATGGACTTCACTACACCATGATAGTGAATAATCTAGAAATAGGAAAAAAACCAAAACAACAAATGAAAACTCCACACATACACATTAATGAAATTCATGGCAGTCTGAAGGAAGAAATATGCCCATTTGGGTGCTTTTTAGAATACAAAAAGGCATAATTAATTGCACCGTAAGTTAAATGAACATTCAAAGAATCCAGTAAGAGGTTTGTTTCAGTTCATAAGACACTTCCAATAGCAATAATTATTTAGCAACTGCCACAACACTTAAATTTCTAGTTTATTTAAATATCCTAAATTACTTAAATATTAAAGAGGTTTTCTTACCTTAGTCTTCTGTGAGCTAATAAGATAGAAAATAATATTTATTAAAAAAGAAAAAAAAAAGTTTTCTATTTACCTGATCGGGTTCCAGCTGGATAGCCCTGTCATAGCAGGCTGTTGCATCTCTTAACAAGCCAATACTTTCGTGTTCAAGGATTTGTTCTTTGAGAGATGGCTCTGCTTTCCGAATGGCACTCACCCCAGCCACTCCATCTGGCTCGTGCATAGCAGCATACAACTTCTTTATTCAAACAGAATTGGACATGGCCATTAAAACCAAGAATTCATTTTACAGACAACAGGTGCAGAATCACACAACTTCTTTGAACATGGAGCACGAACTACCCTCTAGGACTTGATGACAATAAACTTTCATGGAAGGTGTCAGTTTTGCTGGGCTCCTTCCAAAGTTGAGCCCTACTTTTGCTTAGCATACAGTAATACTTAATGATCTCATACTATAGATAAGAGTATTACATGAAGTTACCTGAAACCATCTATATAAAGAGCAAAACAAATATCCTAATATTACATGATAGCATAAAGATGAAGATTACTTTAGGTGAAAAAGCAACATGCTACATTTGTTTAAATTTGAAATGTCATTGTGGTTCCCAATGGTTTATATTCCTCAAACAGGATCATCCCAGAGGTTAAAATACTTTTTGAAACTAATGTATATAACTTGCAACATCTTTAGCATTGGCTCTTTTTCTACTTTAGAATAAGCCACTTGGAAATTCTTCAAATGTGCTCTGGCTTTTTTTTCTTGTTAGTATAGTTGGCTGTATTTTCTGACAAAAGGCACAGAGCCAACTTCAAAGCAATAAATGTTACACTATCAACAAACTCATATTTAATTATTTTCAGGATTTTACAATCTTTTATTATACATTAGAAAGCTACTCATTCCCTTTTCATATAAAAAGCATGCCAAGCAAGAGAAAGTACTAAATATTGCTGAAACACAGATGACTAAATGCTTATATCCCTCTTTTCTTCTTCCCATCACAAAGAATTTGACCAAGCTTTATTTGTCATATACATTTTCATTTTAAAATAAAAACAAAAACCAAAAAGAACTTCAGAACCTGAAGAAATCCAAGATGTTCCTGAATATTTTGTTTCTTCTCTGTGATAAATGATTCAAAGTGCATCACAGCCCTCGTGTAAGCCTTGGAGCGAAAGGAGGCCACAGCCAGTGTATCCTGAGGAATGAGGTCTAGAAAACGTGTCACATTTTGATATTCTCCATAGTCCTCACTTGAAGCTGTTGAAAAAAAAACATATTAAAAAGTCTGTCAATTGAGGTTTCATTCATAAGAATTACCTTATGCATCAAAATTCAATGAACTAATTTAACAATTTAGTGAGATAACTGTAATGATTTAAGAACACGGTTTTCTCTTCTGTCAACAATTATTTATTTAAAACAATTCTGGTGAACTTCCTACATCTTGCAAGACAGTACAGAATATTATATATTATATATAATATAATGTATGATATAATATAATAGTCAGTTAAACGGAATGTTTAGAAAACTATCAAGAAATTAACATTTCATTGTTCAAATTTTAAATCTGTATTTCTTGCAACAGGCATTCAGAACAATGCATTTGGGGTGGAAGGAGTGGAAATCACAATATGATATTAAGAAATCATAAAACAGATTTACATATTATACTAACATAGCATTTCTAAATGGTCATAATGTAAAGTTGCAAACATAAATAAAATACTTCTTTGAATAAAGTTAAGGCCATTTTAAATAAAAGAAGCATCACTCACTTTTTAGATCACTTCTGTCTTTGCTAGACTTGCCAGCATTTTTCTCAGCAATGAGTTTTTGAAACTTATGTCTAGCCCACTGAGTGAGATGATCAAGCATGGAGAACACTGTCTGTGTGCTCAGCTGACTCAGATCAGATGTGCTGTCTTCAAGTCTCCTGCTGGACTGGTCATCGTGTTTCAGAACAGCCATGATCTCCATGTAAACCTACACAAAGATAAAAGACACAAGTGTCATACCAGCAGCAAAACAGTAGTAAACCAAAATTAACACAAAAGTCAAACTAGAATAGTAGCTACTTTAAATGTATATTTTAATAATTTGTTGTTCCACAATCTCAAAAGGAAGAAATGACAAGCCAAGTGGCAGCTGTTGTCAAGGAATTCCATACAGGGAGAAAGCCTTTAGGTTTTTCAAGATACAATAAATGCTACTGCACCTCTTCTACAAACACAGTACTTCAAGATTCTGTAAGAACAAAGTTATCTACTGGTTACTAGATCACAGATCTATTTTTTTGCTTATGTTTAAGTAAATGCCACGCCAAAATATCTGTTTCTGTTTGGTTTACTCCATAAAATATGAGTCAACATACATAACAGATGCTTATTGTGGATGAACTTGTTCACAGAAGAAAAATCATCACACGCCTCTACACACCCACAGGGTTTAAACACAGATGTTTTAGCTGTGAAATTTCAAATTAATGGAATGCAGGTTATACTTTTCAGTATCTTCTAATTCCTTTGTTTCACCCAGGACATGCTTGCAAAAGAGCCCTTGCAAACTTGCATCTCTCTGTGCTGCTCCTGGCAAAAGTGGCAGCACATGGGCACATGCACTGACAGCTCAAGCAAACTGAAGGAAAGCAGGACGACTTCTCTCCCACCCCTGCTTTGCTACAACACATCTATGAATCCTGCTCCACAAGAATCTGGTAGCTAAATAGTTTATCCACTGTAACTGTAATTATTTTGCATAACTGTATGCAAAAGAGAAGAAAACATTACACATCTGAATTCTTGGAATTATACAAGTTCAATTTATTGGTTGTTTTTGTTGCACACTTCCTCTTTGTACCACTCCAGCTGTTGATGTTACTGCAGTCATTATTAACTACATAATATCTCATCCTAGACCCCACTGAGGAAATAGATGGAAATCCACAGAAAAACAGTTCCAACAAAAACTTGTATGAGTATATTCAAAACACTGTCAGAAAAAAAATATTATTAATACACAAAAAGGAGTTTAACACTGAAACAATTTATTCATGTAGGTCAACCTAATACTGCAGAGCTGGGTAGCTCTTAGGAAGAACAACTCCTGACCATTCCTGTGAAAAACACTACCATCTTATACATCTCACCTCTTGTTGATCCTCTTGACTGCATCCCAACAAAACATACACAAGGATGTGTGGAAGCAGATAAATTGTCACTTTATAGTCATTTTTCATCATAATACTGCAGCAATCAAAAACTTTTCTGGCAAGATCATGTCGTACCTGTAGAAAAATATTATTTCCAGGAAAACCATCATTACAAAAGTGAAAATGCCTGAACAATTATTAGATTTCCTTTTGTTGACAAACACAAATTCTAGTCCATCCAATAATTTTAAGATACATGTCTCCTACAGAAGGTTCATCAAACTTAAATCTGCAACGGGGATGCCAGATGGCAGCTGCTATTACATGCAGCAACTGATGATAGCACAAAAGACAGGTAAGCACTGCTTACATTTCCACTTTTCCATGTTTCTTACACCACTGTGAACTTGCACTGGCGTAAGAAAAAAGAAAAAACCTTAAGGCTGAGAGTCTACCACTACACTCAGCCTCTCTTCTGCCCTTAAAGCCTGCAAGAAGTAGGAAATTAGGAAGACATTCATTCTTCCCTGTGTGAAAGAGGACACTGTAGTTACTGAGCTATTGCAATTAATTCACTTCTTACAGTGGTTGATTTGGAAGTGACATTTTCAGTGGGTCACTTAGATATTGGAAAGGAAAAAGAAGAAGAAGAGACAAGTACTTTTTATTTGCTGGGACTAGGGAGCTACAGGGAAATCTTTCCAAAATTGAGAAGGTAAATCCAGAAGCATTTCAGATACTTTTCACAAGCCCTTGTCGGTGCCCTCATTTTCACAAGAGTCTCTGGATAAAGGGAAGTTTCCTTGACTTTTAGCTTTAACATGGCCTGTGAAGCCTAGCCAAGAAGCAGTGCTGGGGAAGGGAGAGTGCAGTACCCTGCTGAAGAAGCTGGGAAGTCCTTTTAGAGGTTTGTAGCCAACAGACATATTCTCCCACCCATCCCTGACCTGCAGAAACTGAAATGAGGTTGAAGAACTGTCTTGCAAAGAGCATTACAGAAAGATTTATTCTCTTACCTTTGTTATAAGATAACCTGCCCAAGTTGCTGACCATTCTGCAAAATTATTACCTAATTTGCTTAAGTAAATTGGCTTCTTCACCTTAGACCAATTTACAGCCTTCTGATAACTCTTGTACCTGTAATTTTAAAACATCCATTTAATAAAACTAACTTTTCATTTAATATAATAAAAAATTGTACATTGTTAGTTATGAAATTCCCTCACTGGAACAATATTAAGTTCCATCTTCAAATCTTTAGAAATAGAATTAAAAAACTCACTTTCAGTAATAAACATCTTTTATTCTAGAGCTTGTTAAAATGAAATATGAAATAAAAATTCTCATAATTTTTTAGGTTGTTTGCAAGTATATTTTAAAGTGCTATTTCTATCAGTCTTAAGAAATGCAGTTGGATAAATATTTGAGTATTATGTTCTTGACAGGAAAAACCCAGACCATACATGAAACCAAGAAGGGCCAAAAAGTCTGTTTTCTAAAAAAGCTAAAGCTTATCACAGATGAGCATGACTCATTTAATGAGGAAATAAAAAGGAAACTGATTATTTCAAGTTAAGACAAACATAATTTGAAGTTTCATTTTGTTGAAGTAATGATAAAAGTAATGTGAATGAAAAGTCAAAACTCGTTGAGCTCCTCCTACTTCTATAGAAGGTAGCAATAATAGAATGTTAATAGATTTGAGTACAGGAGAAAGAAAACAAAGAAAAGCTTCAAAACATCATATAAGCCAATGCTCTAGGGACAAAGAGGCAGACCTGGGCAAAGTACGAGCTCTGTGTTTTGCTTGTTTGATTTAGAGAGAATTACATTCAAGTAAGTGCTGATTCAGCTTTTTGTAGAAAGACCTTATTTGAGTTTTGTATATATACATATCACTCTTCCCAGAAGAGAGACGATCAGAAAACCATATGAACTTAATACTAGCCTGGAGAAAAAACCATTTAGGTCTGTTATGAAAAGACACTGCTGAAGGTGTCATATACCGTGTATTCAAGTGAGGTTCCAAGATCTCCTGCACATGCTCAGGAAACCTCCTCCAAAGCCTGGAGCCAGGGCAGTCAGTGTTTGTCTCTCTACAGTCATAGATGGACAGTAACTCCTGAAAAGGCATGGTTTACAACATCACCAAGTTAGCACTGAGAATTTTCATACCACAGTACAAACCCCATGTATATGATCTTAGAGGTCTTTTTGCACCTGAATGATTCTATGTTAATGAGAGAGAAGTTATGGAATGCTTAATTCAGAAATTTTAACTGCAAAACTGTCATCCAACATTGTTAATCCCCTATTACTAGGCAGTTTTGATTTCAACTGCTGATTCCCCAGATTCTCCAGTTGGTGTTTGGACCACATTGTATTGTATTCTTCACCTCTGCCAATAAACCAGGACTACAATTTAGTCTGATTCCTCCTCGTGCAGGAAGTGCACAACCTTGTGCATATGCTAATAAAATTCTTATCCTGCTGACTACATAGTGGCATCTATTTTCTCCTGGATTAAAGACCTGTCCTAAAGTTTTCACAAAGATATTAAACATCAATAACAGCAAGTACAACAAAAAAACCATCAAAACCCCCAATCCACTAAATCAAGCCAGAACAAAAGACTACAGTTTGAAAATAAGGGTAGGCTCCCTTTCAGTTGCTTCTTAAAAGTGTAAGCAGAAACTACCTTAGGAATACTCACTGCTTCTCGTTTCTGCTTGTGGAACTTGAACTAATTATAAGTCACTCTCAGGATTACTCTTTGAATCCCTATGTAGGGACTGCTAGTTACCTCTAAAACATCAGATGTCTCCCAAAATATTGTGACACAAAATCTTTATTTTGTCAAAATCTATCTTTATTTGACAGCTCCACAGAATTTTAAGTGTATCTTCTGATTTAAAGCTGTACGGGATGAAGTTTCAAATACTTCAAACATGTACTTCAAAATGAAAATTTATATTGCATAGTTTTAAGTTCAGTGTTACAGAAAATAATCTGTGAAATAGAAGTAGGAGCTAATCATGCATCTTACCTGAATCGCATATGCTGCAGAATCCTGAGCACGAACATTGTCAGCATAAGCAAGGAATGCTCTGGTCAGTTCCATTAATAATCCATAGGCAAAACTTGGATCTTCCACTCCAGCCTCAATCACAAATAGAATTCCAGTTTTATTAAAACCAAGTAATAGCTGTATCTTTGAATGATCACTTGGAAGCTTAACTTTAAACTGTTTTAGGTGACACAGCAAGTACAGATTTTCAAAGGGTCTAGGGATAAGAGGTTCCCTCCTCCCAAGGACTTTTAGAAGACACCTAATGCTAAACAAAACACTACTGCAATTCTTCTTACCACAAATGTAAAGTGTTTTCCTTGAGTTTCACTTGTTGAAAAATCGAGCCTGCCGGGATCTATGGCTCCCAGTTCACCTAAACACTCTCCACAGAGCAGTCGAGCTTGGGAGTTTGCATCCTGGCAGCCGATGAGGAGCACAGTGACCAGCTGGGAGATGACTGGCTCCACGGTTTCACTGTCTGTGACATACTTGATCAATTTTTCCTAGGAAGTTGAATAACAAAGATGAGTTACTCTACAACCTCTACACATTACTCTACAAATTATTTACTTTATTATGGTAAATAAGCTCAGAAATTTTCAATCTATAACTCACTTCCAATTTCATTTAGCCGCTACTTCAGGTTGTAACTATAGTCCAATTGCACTAATCTGCTTCTCCCCCTAGGAAGGACTAAACAAATGAATGAGGGATTTGGGCCTCAGTTAATAATGCTGTCATGGTCAATATGGTATTTCATTATCATACAGCTCTCTACTAACTTCATTTTCTTTGTTTGTCTTACCAAGAACCTCTCTTCTTCTCTACATTTTCTTTTTCACTTAATTATCCCTTTACTTATGTGTTCCAATACTTCCTCCCAATTTCTCTCATGCAGCTGTTGTCATACCATCTGAGTTTGCTGCCATTTGTATTCTTATTATTTGCTATTTCTTGGACATTTCTTCACTCTTGAGTCCTACACAGCCTAGGCTTTCAAGTCTTTTGATCAATGCCCATCGTTTTAATTGGGTATCCTTTCTTTTTTTTTTTTGGTCCAGCTTTTATTCCTTAGTTTCACATTTAGTCCAAATACAGAAAAAAAGCAAGATGTTTGTCATTGTTATGCTTAATGAAAACTGAAACCACAGCCAACATTGAGCAAATAGTTCCACAAGCTGTGGAACTAATTAAGTGTGATTTGTCTCAATTATTTTGGTAGACTTCTAACTAAGTAAGACATGGCAGGATTTTGCTGACCTAGGATGCAAGAATTACTGGTTGGCCAGGAATATGCACAATGATTGTTTGTTCTTTTAGCTAGATTCTTTTTCTTTTTAATTTCTGGCTAAAGAGTGTCCCACATTCTTATAATTACTAAGGGTACAGGTACAGATTTATTACTTTTTCTAATGTGTCACATACACCCTTGGGGCTAATAACCACATAGAATTGTAAAGCAGTGTCTTCAGCTTGTGCATGGCTATAAAATTTATGTGAATATGATCAATGGATTCAAATTTTTGAGGACGGAAGACAAAGAAAGAAGAAAAAATGTGTGAGGTGGTCAAACACATCTTAATTCTTTCAGATATTACATATGCACACACATGCTTGCTTTTATGTGTTAGACTTCTGATGCAAAAGCCACACATGTCCTAAAGAGACAGTAAGCCCACAAAACAGATTGTTGAAATGGACTTCTTAGATACATCTTTCCTCAGAGTTGGAAAAAAAAAAAGTACACTAGCCTTGTTGAATCAGCATCACAAAGATTTGAAGTATTTGAAAGTCCACCTACACAGGTGTCATGAAGGAGAATCCATTTTCCATTATAAGAAGAAACAGCTTAATAAACTGAGAACAGTAACCCAGTTCAGGTGAACACCTTTTAAAAATAAGGAGTTTTAGACTTTTGGTCCAGATGCTAATTTGAGTTATTTTTAGTTCTACTGAAGGAGGTTTTCCGTACCTGGTTTCTGTACAATGTCTCTTTCAGGCTGGTAAGTGCATGAATCCGAACATCCACGTTCTCATGCTGAATAGCTCTCATAGACAGCTGCAGGGCTGTCTGCAAGTCTGTGCTTTTGGAGGATTCCTGAACGTGACATAAGAAGTTCAAGTTAAGTATAACAGGAATATGACTGAACAGCATCTCAAAGAACACAAGTAAGAACACCTAGAAACAACTATCTTTTTGCTTACATTCTTGTCTATATCCATATAACATTGTCTTCCCACCTCTTTTTTAAAATGTTTTCCTCAAAAAGGTGCTATATTTCACTTTTAGGTAAATAAAATGATGGTGTAAATACAAACTATAAAATCAGAAGAAAATGCTTTGCCTTAAGTCTATCTAAAATCAAATTAATTTCTACTTTTGTTGCCTCATTCCCACAAAATAATTGCTACTTCCCATCTGTTACCTAATCATTCTGAGAGCAAGCAAATGAAATAGACCATAGAGTACTCCTAAGAAGAGACAAACTGCTCCCAGTTATGAGAGAGAATATGGAAGAGGGATCAAACGGAAAGCACCTTCTCTTGTAACACAATTATTGCCATAGCTAAAACTGCTGACTTCTCATAATCTGTCACAAAAGAGATGAAAAATCAGCATTCAGGAGATGCTACAGAAACAAGAATGTTGAACGTGAGTATATTACACTCCTAAACAAGAATCAGAACCTGCTTAAACTACTCCTTTTTGTGGTGGAGGCAGATAAATACTATTTCCACTTAGCAATAAACTTTACATGTTTTCCTCAGCTGTCATGAATTCATTTCATGCATTAAAGCCAAGCAATTAAATAAAAGAAGCTGTACCTTTCTGTATTCCTGAAGGACAACCTGAACTTCTTTTAGTTCAGGAAGGTCAGGCAGAAAATATATTTCATGTAGAAAGTCTCGTACTGCATCCCTAAGAGTTATCAAAAAAATATTGCAAGGAATAAGGCAAACATTAGTTGAATCAGAAAAAACATTAAAAACCCATCAAAAGAAAACAATGAAGAAAACTCTCTCAATATTGCTACTATGGCCTTCTACAAGACCCTTATTATTCCTACTGCTGCCTTTTATTTTGAAAACTGTTGGTATGATACAATGCAAGAAAAATGAAAACCCAAAAGAAGTAATCAAGATGTTAAGTATCAACGTTCCTGAAAAAACCCAAACATACTTTTAAGCTACAAAATATAAGATGAAAAAGAATTATGACTCAACCTTATCTTCAAAAAGGTTAAGTCATGCAAATTAAAGTATTTCGTACTAAACTTCGATTTTCTTTTCAGTTGGTGTGATCATTTGAAGGGAATGTATGAAATCTTACTCAACATAATAATCTGTGCACTTCATAATTATACCTCTAATTACTGAAGAAAACAAATAACTCATTTCCTCCCCATTTCCAATTCTGTACACTTCTCTCTAATTTAAAGCAAATGTTAAAAATCATCATTATTCTGTAGAGGGAAGTAATTTTCCAGACCAGCAGAAAAAAAAAAAAAAAACCACTCAAGAAAACTTGGCAGGGTTAAGTGTCTGAATGGGTTTTAACTTGGCCACAGCATTACGTATTTTCATAAGGACAATATAAAAACACCTTTTCAGATGAGGCTATCACTTATCACATTTCAAAATCTCAACACAATTTAGAGAAGAGGGAACTTTATAGAACAACAACAATTTAGCAGAAAAACAAGTTTTCTCATCTCAGTGCTGGATGACTTGAATTTAGGGTTATCCCCATTCCTGTTGCAGGACTTAATCCATATAACTGCAATTGTTTTGTACAGTACCTGTTCTCCACTATGAGGAAGTGGAATATGGCTGTGGTTTCCTTGGGCTGGATATGTATGAGGGGCAATAACACTACTATCACATGGCTGAGCAAGGAGCCAAGATAGGAATGGTCCAGACTTCGAACAAAACAATCCCAGGCTCTAAACAAGAAAAGACAACAAACCAAGAGTAATCAATGATTATTCTCTGCAGAAAACATTTCAGGTGAGTCACGAGAAGCATTTCAAACTATTTCAGCAATGTGGTTTAGATTACTGTCCAGAACAAAAACAAAGCAATACATTAAAGGACAGAAATAAGACAGGGATGCCACTGTTTGGGTACACCATGAGTTCACCTGCAACACAGTTCTGGGAAGTCATCCTTGTATCTCAGAGCTGTTCTCAGCGTGGTCATCATCTTCACTCTCACTGAACTGACGTGTTTGGGACCCATGAGTGTCATTAAAGACCTCAGACTATTTAAAGCCTAGACATAGATGAAAGTCATTTTAGTGTATTAGATACTCAGGAGAACATGTAGGAGTCACATTTTCTATTAAAATCAGGCTACCCTTGCTTAAGAAATCATACTCTAAGACATCAAAATCAGTTTGATGTTTTAATAAAGAATCTGGGTTCAGAAAAAAGAGAGTGAAAGGGAATCTCTAATGACAAGATTGTAACAAAACTCGACATTATTTATGCTGTTGACAGACAAGGGAAGAACTGTGGACACCAAAGGACTTAATGATTATAGATTATCATTATAAGACACGATAAACTATATATCCCAAGCTGAAAACAGAAGGCCTAGGAAATATAGAGGAAATAAACAAATTTGCATTTAAAAGAAAAACCAAACCAAGAAAACTCCAAGAGAGAGTTGACATACAACTGCTCACAGAAGTGACTGGCAAGCATCAGGGAACAAATAATAGCTCAGCTGTCAATGGAGGACAGAAGAGAAATACTGAGATGCAGGAGATATTTCAGTCACAGTAACACTACACCAAACAAGGTAATAAAATGTCCAGCATGACAGATCAGTAACACAGGAATAAACCTGAGCTTGAGAAAAGGTCATGCAAGGGGAAACTCACCAAGAACAAAAAACAGAACAAAAGATAGAAACAATAGCAGGTGCAGCAAAAGAAATGCTATATAAATTAAGAAATTCAGAAAGCATGAAGAAATGAGGCTGTGAAAATGAGAACATTTTAACATGAATAGCTAAAAAGCAAAAAAACACCAGAGAAAATACAGTCTATCAATGTAAAGGTTATATACATTCTAGCACTGAAAACTTCCTGCAGAAATCATCTATACTCCCTCTGTGAGGTGGCTAAAAGGCTGCTCTTGTGGTTAGAAGCACTGCCTCAGCAGAATTTTCACTTTGTCTCAAGCTGTGAGCTCTAATTTCTCTAAATGCCCTCTACTGCAAAGCTGAAAGGAGCTGTTCTGTGAGAAGCAAAACTAATGAAGTCCAGTTTCTCTTGGATTTCCATCTTTTTTTCTTTGCCTTTACCCTTTGGTGTCCTTATATAACCCCTGCAGTAATTCCAGTTTTCTCTCATATTCCCTCATCCTCCCACTGTTGTTTGTTTCACACACTAAAAATCATACACTTGGCTTTCTCCCCTGTCATTCCTGGTTTACTGACTTGTTGCATACACCACGTCTGACTGAAATATGTAATACACTATGTGACCATTAAAGAAACACATCAAAAACTTTCGAGCTTACACAGAAGTCCTACCCACAGTGAGACCATCAGTTTTACAGAATCATTTTGAAACCTTAGTATCTTTGAGTCTTCCATGACAGCTGCATGATCACACAAGTAAGTCTGGAATACTAAAAAAATCCTTGCTTATTTTTGTTTTAATATTCAGAATTAAGTTTACACACCATTTTTTTATCCTCAATGCCAACACTGGAACTCAGTAACTGCATGTTAAAAAAAGCCAAGATACCAAGCAATTTAGGTTGCAAATAATCTGCCTGTGGAGAGGAAAAATAAAAGTTAAAAACCCAAATAATCTTACAATTAACACATTCCAAAGCCTAAGAAATTAAAAAGCAGGCATGAAATGCTAATTCTGAAATACATAAGAGAAGAATCCCAAATACAAACACTGCTACTCAAGAAACACCAGTGTTAATGACAGACATCTCTGTTAGGCTATGGGTTATGTTGTTTCGTAGGAACTTAGTGTGTGTTGGAATTTGCGTGTGTGTTGTTGGTTTGTTTGGGCACTTTTTGTTTTGATCTGGTTTTATGCATACTTGGTACGGATCTCCCAATTACAAGAACACTTAATAGGAAATGCCAGCCTTTCTTCCACTTTTTGCCTGAAATAAGTAATGTTCAGAGAATGGCAAATTGCCTTCACTCTCACAATGGCCAAAATGAAATTACTGAAAAAACTGAACATGAATATTTTGATGTCCTTACCATTTGTTCTGGCGAGGTTATTTCCCTAGGTCCCTGATAGGGATCATCATGAGAGGCAAATGAAGCCAATATGGACAAACCATTGAAGACCTGCTGATAGTGCTCCCCGATCCGCAGCAGTAGTTCATTATGCAGGCCCTGGTAGTCCTGTCTCAGCAAGCTGCCCAGCTCTATCTCGGTCTCATTCTACAGTGAAACACAAAGTCTTCATTTAATCACAATGTAATTAGCACACTGAGAGATAGGAGGCACTGGCCTCTGGTTGATCTGTTATAGAAATCAAAGAAAAAGCTTCTCATCAGCTCTATGTTATACACACCAAGTTTTTAGGATTTGCTAAGTTCATAAAATATCTTAGAAACATTCCTCAGAGTAAACAGAACTGATTATAAGTAACAAGAACAAAACTTCTGCATATACAATTTCCCAGCCTATGCTTTGCAATACCTTAACTTAAAGCAGAAAGCTCACTATCCATCAACTGCTGCTCCTAATCTGCAGGTGTAATAGAGCAAATGCCAATTTACCTTGAGGTAATGAAGTGCCCGCTCAAGCTCATCCTTGGTGCAGGAACAGACCAAGTGAGAGAAGATGTATTTGAAGTTATTGATTAAAATCTCTCTTCGGTTCACATTCAATTGCTTTGCTATGGTTCTGATAAGTGTGGAGGCTGCAGGACTGGCCTTGGCTGCGAGGTCAGGAAGCAAAACTTGCAGGGTCCTCTGGTAAATTAAGAGCAACAGTTAATGGAAAAAACAAACCAACAAACCCTCCAAAACTCCAGGGTTAGGCTTAGTTCTATTTGTGTCAGTACCACAACACAAGTGTCTGGTCGTAAGTATGACCATAGGTATGAATAAAGAAAAACTTTAATAAGATGAAAATACCTAGTAAAAATGCAGATAGAACTAATTACTTTAGGAGCTGTTTCATGTAAGAAACAATACTGAGAAACATGTAAACAAAAAGAGAGCTAGCATTTTTTGTGTCCCTCCAGATTCTTCACAAAAGAAAATCTTAAAAAAACCCCAAAACAAACCAAAAAGCCAACATGCCCACACACAGCAACACATGCCCAGCCTATGATTCAGCTAAAGCACTGCTGACTTAACAGTTGTGCATTTCATCTACCAACAAGCAAAACACAAGTATGATTCTCAAGCTACTCAGGCTTCCAGTAAAACAGTTATCTAGCAAGATATCTAACCAGAGCTGTATCCACAGAATGGTAGCTTTCTTCTTTTGAAATAAGAAAGCTGACACCACACAAAGTCACACCTTACAAAGGATGCCTCCAAGTGCATTACATCATTAATACAGATATACCTAATGAGTATTCTAAACTTAAGTTCCTTATCCGTCATACTTGAATTGGCCCTGTAGCCATCCCTCCGACTGCCTGATAAAACTGTTCCTCTGCATTTGGCTCTCAGTTGCAGCATTCCCAAGAGAAACTGGATTAAAATTGAAATTCACAAGCACAAACACAAAACAGCAGAAGGACTGACCAACTTACCGAGAGAAAGCGATTTAGATCTGGAAAATCAAATACATTGGCAATCTCAGATAACATGTCCAGAGCCATTTCTCTCTGGTGAGCAGCTGTTTCTTTCTGCAGCTCATTGCCCTGGCATGGAGCACTCAACACCACCATCTGGCTGGAGTGCAGGGATTCCACTAGAAACTAAGCATGAAGAAATTAAGGATTTAGTATTATTTTGCCCACGTTCACTCCCTAAAACTAAACACAAGAGTTTCGCTGGTCTTTCTATGCATCTGTTTTTCTCTCTCATTTATTGCACATAGATCTATGATTATTCCTTTGCAACAGAACTGGATTATCATCCACTTAATAGTTACATTCAATTTTACAGCCCTGGATTCAAATATTTCATTACTAAAAAAATATTCAAAATTAGAGAAGTCTGCTTTTGACAATTTTCTTTTGAACAGAACTTTTTCTCTTTAGGTAATGGGTATAACAAAAAACCTAAATCAATCATGGGACAATTATGCATGTGAAATGTTGACTTCAACTCCAATTTTAAACCATAGTATCTTGCAGCAATAGTACTACATAATGAGAGATTTTCTATTTCAGAATGAAGCATCTAGGGTATAAATTCCATCTAGGGAATAAAACAGAGATGCAACACTACTGAGGGGAGACCATGACAAAGTCAAAGATTTCCCATTCCTTCCTGAGGGTTTTTTTTTTCTTAAAATAATTTCTTTCTTTTCCTATTTCACCTTGAGCAATACTGCAATTTTGACCTTTAATTCCATTTTCAAAATACACACCAAGAACCCAAATACATGCACTTTCTAAACCAGCAACTCTTTTTACCTGACAGATAGGCTTCTTGTACTGACTGAAGAAAGCCTGCAGCTTTATGGCCTTGGCTGCTGCCAGGGCCCTTATTTCTGTGTAAGCTGCTCCAGCCACTGAAGCTGACTTGGACAACAAACAATGCAACAAATGCAAGAGGGCAAATGGTACCAAATCTCCTTTGGATGCCCTGAGAAAGTAAGCAGAAGAAAAAGAATTACAAAAGAAAATGGAACTGTTGCATTAATGAAGTAATTAAAGAACATGCAATTGCCCTCATGCAAAACGAGTCATGGTTGTATTTGCATGGCTTATCTGTACTTCCTATAACAGGGTAGAAGAAAATGAGGAATGTTCCATAGGAATCAACAGCCCTGCACAGTTGCAATGGACTCCAGGCAAAAGCTGACTTCAAAAGAAATAATTTAATCTTACACTTGAAGAAAAGGTTACTTTGTATCACAAACTATCACAATTTGGCAATTTTCAAGATACTATCAAAAATACCTTCCTATATCTCCTGTTGTGAGAATCAGGGTATCTTTAAGCTCATTATTTCTTGATATTTTGGCATTTGTGTAGGCTTCTTTCATCCTTGAAACAAACAGCTGGTACATAGGAAAACAAAAAATAATTAATTTTAGTGTTTGACATTAGAAAAACAAAAACCATAGTTAATTAGGAATAAAACCAAAAAATAAACATGAATTTACCTCTTTTATGAATCCTTCTTCGGAGTCTAAGGATTCTAGTATGTTCTTTATGCAGTCACTGAAAGCCACTCGTACATCTTTGTCTGGATCTTCCATTAGATTTAATAAAGACCCAAGGAGAGTCTTCACACTGGACTCATCAGTATTGAAATCCAGGTGTTTGCAAAGATGAGGTATATTTTCTATAAATGCTGGGTGGCATGGTTGGAGGAGGAAAGGAAAACACATTTTTAATTCTTTTCCAAAATCTACCAAAATGTACAAAAGAGTGATGCAAACAAGCCATAAAGCACACTATAATTTTTCAACAAAAGGAATAAATATTGTGAAATCAGAGAAGCTATTTAAAATTCAGATTTTATCAAATATTATTGTTTTAGATATAGCTATAAACCAAATTTAAGCCAAAGTAGTTTGAAAAGAATATCATTGACAACATTAAATATCAGCAGTGATACCAACTGAAATACAACACTTCAAGTACCAACAGAACTATGAAAAACCAATACAGAATAAAAGGAATGGAGAAAGGTACAGAAACAGTGACTTAGTACCTTGGATGGAAATGTAAAATATTACTAAAGGTAAAGCTACATACCTAGCTTCACTGAACTGGGTGCTTTGCTCTCAAGGAGAATGAGAAATGGCTTGAAAACACAGGCTTGCACAGAAGAGGTTTTTCCATGAGCAGAAGTCACAGTAAGGCTGCTACACAAAATATCATGAGTAACATCCTTAACAGCAGAGTCTGCTAAGGAAGGTTGTACATGGAATGGACCAGAAAGACAACAAGATAACTTCCCAACTATAGCAGCACAAGCCTCCTTGACTAGCTCAGACTCATCTCTGACTTGATTTCTGAAATGGAAACAAAAATGAAATCATTTTAATAGATCATTTACCTAGAAATTTGTTTTTCTATGCTGTCTGAGTTCTCTAACTTTACTGGCAGTACTATCAGGACAGCTTAAGGATCTGTCTCACTAAATCATCTTCATCCTTTTCAGATCACCCTCATGGTTCTGTTAAATGTTTGAAGTAGCACTGGGCATGGTGAGGCTGGCATGCTGGGAAAAAGAAACTGAAGACTAACACAAAAGGACAGAGGACACCAAGACACATATACAAAAGACAGAGAAACTGCAAAGATTTTAAGAGACATATGGACAAATATGACATGGATTTCACCAACAAAGATATCTCCTTTCCCCCCCTAATTTAAAGACCCTTAATTTGGGGTCTTCAGCTAGCAAAGGAACTTCTATACTGACATGGTAAGTG
Source organism: Vireo altiloquus (assembly GCA_013396875.1). Taxonomy (NCBI): domain Eukaryota; kingdom Metazoa; phylum Chordata; class Aves; order Passeriformes; family Vireonidae; genus Vireo; species Vireo altiloquus. Next base: position 528,700 of record VZRF01013636.1, read on the forward strand.
AACACTGTTCTGTCATACAGACATCATCATATGCACCTATCCTCTTGATATTGGATGATTTCTGAAATTAAGATCTAGCAAATTTTGCATGAACATTTATTTTTGTGCTTATACTACATTTATTATTTGCCCATTTTTCTTCTTGCACAAAGACAGAAAAGCTGCATTGATACATACAAAAGAGCTTTGGGAATCACACTGCAGGACTGCACACTTGGTGGATGAAGCAGGAGAGAGAATCCTTTAACGCAAGTAGCCCGAATTACTTCATGGGGACTTTGTAATGCCCAGTGATAAATTGATTTTCTCCAATCCAGATGAATGTTTCTTGGGAAGAGAGATAGAAGGAACACACAGTATGACTGAGTTTGGGGTGCTAAAGAGAAAAAAACAAAGCAAATAATTACTTGATTTAACCTTTTAATACTATCAATCATCTTAAGAAGGCAAATAAAATAATTTTATTTCAGAACAATCATTCCAAAGTGGAACTAGGCTTCATATACTTTAACATACTTACAGAAACTCTGTGCAGTTTTTTGACTCAAAGCCAGAGGACCAAACCCCAAAATAGATGGCTTAAAAGAAGAATCATCAGGATGGCTGTAAATCCAGGGCAGAGACAGCAATCCACATAAGTCATCAAGAATCTGATCACTCAGTGGAACTTTAACTAGAGGAAAAAACCAGCAAAAGAACAACAAAAATATACTTTTTCAGCTCTGTAAGGTTTCTAAAACATTTTATGTTCCTAATTTGCTACAAAATATTCCACTTTCTATCAACAAAGATTAGTAACACTATTACCACATGTTGATATTCTACTTTTCAGACATGTAAAAATAAATCATGTAGTGCTAAATCAGAATAACCTAAAAGTCTCATTAAACAGATGACAGAATGCAACACATGAGCAGCAGAATGAATATAACTTTGGCATCTCTGGATTTGTGTGAAGACTCTCAGGTGGACTTTGGGGTGCCTGGTAAACTGAACTCATAGTAACATTTTAATCTTGGTAACATTTTAATCTTGGTAACTGAATCTGTCCTCCATCCTACTAGCTACTTTTAAAACCACCATGAAGTACTCAGTATTTTTGGTACTGTACATGCCATGTTTGCCAAAGCTTGTCACAAGCTTTGAAATCATTGAGTGGAACAAAGACAGTAAGGGATGCTGTGTCTTTAAAAGAAAGCTGCCAGAAGTTTGTTCCTTTTTTATGTATTTTCACTATCCCCATGTATTCTCTCAATCAGATAAAAATAAATAGAAGTACAGACAAAAAGAAGCAAATAATGTTTAAAGAGGAATGCAAATGAAGGTCTCTAAACAGAAAATAATGCTATTTTTAAATTTTAACCTTTTTTGTAAACAGTTGGAATACTAGCACAAGTTTCATGACTTCAGTACCCCTACCAAAACAGACTTAAAACAGTCAGATGAATTCCTAATTTACAAAATACAAGACAATTTAAAGAGTTTCTTACCTTGTGCATACAGCAAAGCATCAAAAATTTTTACTATTCTGTCAATCACTTGTTCTAGATTAACAATCTGCGCAGCAGCCTCTAACAGGTTTCTGCAGACTTTCACTACTCTTGTGGTAAAATCAGAGGAAATCCACTTGAACTGTATATTCACCATTGAATCTGAGGAGCTTGGAGTATTCTTACACACATCAGAGTTACACGGTTGAGACACTCCATGCTCTTTACTGTTAAAATAGAAATCACATCAATGTGACAAATGCAACAAACAACATTTAGTATTAACTACTTGTAAGCCAAGTTACAATGAAAATGTACTTCTTCAAAACATACAGGACTTATCCAATATTCCTCCTGCTACACAGACAAGCATTAATCTACACAAATCATAACGAGAGTTACAAGAAACTCTTGGTCTCACAGTTTCCACTTGGTGTACTTACCTGGTGGAATTTGTTAGGGGACAACAATGAACTATGCACAGAGCAGCCAATCGCAGAATTACAGAGATCCCTTCAACAGTCTGAAGAACATCCACAGGCAGAATTTCTTCCTCAAAGAGAGATATTAAGCATGCAGCTTTCTTAGTGATGGCATTCCATAGAGCACTCTTCAGTTTCATGTTTACAGGGCTAACTCTGTAATATGATAATATTAATTATTTTCCAACATATACTTTATTTCAGAACAGATAAAATAATAATAGCAAAACCATTTCTATATATGATATAGAATTAGGAAAATATAAAATGAAACTTTAGCTTAAATGTGTTCTCCAGAAGGAAAAGATCCTAACTCTGAACTTAAGAATGACCCATCTCAGACTTATCTGAAAGGCTATAAATGTATACCTCTACAATCCTTGGAAGGTCTTGGTAACCATAAAAAAGCAAACATTACACCCATCTTTGACAAAGGCAAAAAATGAGGATCCAAGGAATTACAGGCCTCTCAGTCTAACCTCAGTCCCTGGCAAGATTATGGAAAAAGTCTTCCTTGAATTCATTTCTACCTGCCTGAGGGACAAGAAGGTGGCTGGAAACAGCCAGCATGTATTTACCACAGGCAAATCATGCACTCAATTCCTTTCTACAATGAGACAGGCAGCTCTGTGGAGAAAAGTGAGCTGCTTTTTTGGAAGACTTGAATTGTCTAGAAAATTAGGCTGACAAGAACTTCAGGAAGGTCTGTATGACAAGTCCTGCAACTGGCAAAAAAAACCCTGATGCAACAGAACAGACTGAGCTGACTAACTAATGAGCAGCTTTGGAGAAAATGACCTGGCAGGCTTGTGGAAAAGTGGAATATTAGACCAGTGTGACCTTTTTTCAAAGAAGGTCAACTCCATACTGGGCTTTCTCAAGAGCAAAGGCCAATCAAGAGCCCACACCTGGAGTGCAGCATGCCCCAGCCAATTTTGAGTGCCCAGAGACAAGAAAGAGATCAACTGCTGGCACAAGTCCAAGATAATCAGGGAGCACGCACAAGCAGAGGTTGAGAGAACTGGTTTTGTTCATCTGAGCACAACTTGACCTAACTAGACCTGCTTTTAGTACACCAAGTGGAACAGCACAGCCACACACCATTCTGTCACACTATCGATGCTCTTAGCTTTAGTTTTCAGCATGAAAAAATGAAAATAATTTTCACTGAGCACATTAAAAACAGAGTTGCTTTAATAAAGTTTGGCTAAAAAATCGCCAGTAGATTTTTTTCCCAGAAGATCTTTCAATCTAGCTGTTATGAATAAACTGCCTCAAGAAGTTCTCATTTATTATTCAATAATCAAACTACTATAAAAGTAGTTACTGAAGAAGTGTCATACATTAAAGGTGCAGGTGATTTCTTTGGATGCTTTGTGGATAGGCTCAGTCGTCGTCTTTTCTCTGGAACTTCATCACTGCTGCTGCTCCACCCATCAGTATCAGAGCTCTCCAACTGGTTCTGATTAAGCTCCTGAAAGATTTCTTCTGTTTGTGTTTTTAACACTGTATAAAGTGGACTCACCAGATACTGGGATGGACAAACAACAGAGGTATCATGATGTATGCTCTGCCTCACTATAAGATGCAGTATTATTGCTTCTGACTTAAAATATAAAATTGCAAAATATTATGCTACAAACGTTCTTAAAAGCCTTTCCATTCAAAAAGCTTAATTACAAGTTTTGAAATGAGATGAAAGCTCTTATGAGCAATGAAGTTTCCTGTGTTGCTACCACAGAGGATGCAGCTTGTACAGCTGTTTCCCAGTTCCTGCCATAATACCTTGCTACCAAAGCCATCAGACAGACACACTAAGTTTAACAAACAGGTAGGATACACATACGAGTGTATTCTGGGCCTTACTCTCATTTTATATTATGGTTATGGACAGACATTTATGCCTACATAGCTTATGAACAATTCAACACATCTGAAAAACGTAAGGGTCCAGCTACATCCAACAGATTCAAGAACTCTGACCTGTACAAACATGTGAAACAGTTGAGAAAAAAAGTTCTATCAACCCAAACATGCAATTAAAAATAGCATTTCCTAGATTTTTTTCTTTGCACAGGTATAGGTTTCTGTATATGATCTATTCACACAAAAAATTCAGTTTTTAAAAGAAACCTACCTCTTGCTCTTCCTGAGTTCCAAGCACATTCACAAAAATTCCACATATGGTACTGACACGGGCTTTTCTTATTTGTAAGGCAGATTCATAACCAGTTGGAACAAACTCCAGAAAATACTGCAGTATATGGCAAAAAGCAGTTTTCAGCTTTTCAGACTGAAGACACCTAAACACATCCCCTTCAAACAATGAGCAGAGCTTCTCTAGCAGCATATTCAAGTAGACAGGTTCAATACTTTTGTAAGAATCTGCTTCAAAAGGCAGCAATGTCCTCACCATCAGTAAGAGTGGTTCTCCAATGAGTTCTGATTCCTCAGTATCCATTTCAAGTACTAATTGTAGAATTTCAAAAAAGACTGTGAAGAAAATACTGGCCAGCTGTTCCGGAGGTCCTCCTAAATGAATTAACTTCACCACAAACTTCATTGCCAAAGTTTTAACTTTGGGACTGCCATACTCTAACAGGGAGCAGCCTATCCCCCAAAGAATAGTATCTTGTCTTACAAAAAACATATCTGCAACAATATCTGTCAGAATAGACATTAATACAACTTCCAAACATTCTATATTGGGCATACCCATCAGCTGTAATGGTGCCAATCTTAAATATCCCACTTTGTCACTTATATTACTTGAAAATCTCTTTACAGTCACTGGCCAGACCAGTCCATCTCCCCAGAGATGTTTCTGTGCATCTCTTTTATGCAAGATGATTAAGTCTTGAAAAAGCTGCAGCAAGTCTTTAGTTAGTGCTTCAAAAATGGAGCAACTCTTCATTTTAAACAGAAAAAGTAAAGAGCAGATGACATCATGAATGTTCTTGTGCAATGGGTTGCAGTTTGGAGCGGCAGCAATACGAAGAAGCCTTGCTATGATCCAGCTACTAAATTCTAGGACAATAAAAGAAAATCTTCATTATTAAGATAAAAATTAAGATTTCCAATTGAGTACCTCCCTGAGAGCAGACTGCTTATCACTAAAACTAAACTCCTTGAGATGAATGCATGTAGGTTCAGTAAACAGTCTTCACTGGGACATTTATTCAGCAGACCCCATTGAAAAAGAGGAAAAGAGGGAGCAAAACATGGGTGTTGGGAATGGAAGACACACATTTTACACTGGTATTTCCAGACATTTTCCTCTGTCAAAAAAACACCCTTGGGCAATGAGTACATGCACGGCATATCTCATCGACACTATATAGTAATATAGCTATGCAATGATAATGAATAATGTCAAAATCTGTCCAGATAAGTCCTGTCTGAATTATCACAAGTGCTAATTCATTCACAATATTCAAATTCTATCATCATATTCAGTTATAAACTTATAATGATGAACTTACATATCTGCCTTTTTCCCATTTCTGTTCTTTTGGATGATCCCATTGTCTGCAAATTTAAATATCAAGCTTCAACATAAACCTTTTCAACAAACTCACCAATGCAACTGCATTCAGTTTCTTCCTGATTTCCATCCACATTTACAAACATAAGTGGGGAAGATTTCATGATATGTTGAATAAAATCAAGCAACATCACAGAACTTGGCTGTGAATCTGATTTCTTAATCAGTTCCAAGGCAACTTTGCAAAAAAAAGAAGACAATATTTAACTCAGCACTGCAATAAACCACTTCTCAAATTTTGTTCACATCTTATGAGAAAGATTTGTTTAATATATACAAAATACTATGATATGGTATTAAACCTTCCAAATTATTTAGTGGGAGTATATTTTTTAATCCATGAAGATAATTTAATGCACATTGTAAACCCTCTATGTGACTCCAAACTGTATGAAGTATAAATTACTCATGAAATATTATTAACCCCACATGCATTGACAGTCAGTTTAAATTCTATCCAACTGTGTGATGAGTGAACAATAGCAAATACTTAACATTTCCCTAGGTTTACAGTCTTGCCAGAGAAACAACTCTGAGAATTGTTTCAAACCTCCAGGAAATAAAAGGTTTTAAATGGTAAATTCAGCTTGCTGAAGCAGAAAGTTTAACAAAACACTAAACATGCCTAATGCTGCTCCATTAAAGCAGGTCTCCAAATCGTATCAGATTTATCCAGATCCCACAGGGATCCTATTCAGTGTTAGTCAGCACAAGAAGGAAACTATCTGAGATTCAGACAATATTTCAATCCTGAACATTAAGAATTGCAAGTTGTGTTACTCATGATCAATGACATTACACAAAAATCCTGCTTTTCAATGTTGTGAGCATCTGTATTCATAGAACCCTGCACACATTCACCCCCTCCTTCTCTGGGGGGTGTGTGTGTATGGCTTTTTTACTTAGGGAACTCCACATTGTAACAGAAAATACTTCATCATGTACTTTATTAAAAAATCAAAAATGGTATTGTATTCAACTAAATCATTCTTAAAATGAGAGTTGTAGCTTTTCTTTTTGGCAGAACTTACTTGAAGTATAAAACAGACAATTTTAAATTATAGGAACGTAATGCTTACCAACATCTACATCTGTAAGAATTCTGTCAATGAACTGGCAGAGTATTTGTCTTGGTTTCTGCACAACTGTGTTGTATTCCTCTGGACTAGCACTAAAATGAAAAGTATGATATTTTGATGTTATCAATTTTAAAGCACAAAATAATTATTTGAAGTCTATCTCAACAACGCTAAACACTAAAACCGCTAAACCTTCCCTTCTAGAAGTCTTCAAAAATAAATACAAATTGATTTGTGGTGTTTTATGGGGATTTGGGGTGGTGTTTTGTTTTGTTTTGATTTTTATTTTCTTGTTTTAGTAGGCGGCCCGTCCCTCAGCAGTCAGGGCTTGTCAGGTCTCATCTTCACTATACAATTGTACCTCCATATCAGCTCGCTGTCTACTGCAAAACAAAGCTACCGTGCTCGTGCTGCCATCAAAACTCCAGAGCCCAGCATGTTCCAGCTCCTCAGAGTTCTCAGTGAGCTCACACACCAGCCGGGGCGCTGGGTGTTCTGAGGCCACCACGCCGCTCACAGCAGGTTCTGCCAGCGCCACTCGGGAGGGACAGACCCTGGCAGGTAGCGGGACAAGGGAGCAGCTGAGGTGAAGGCGCGGGCCGGGCCGCAGGACACCTCGCACATCTCCTTCTCCCCTTCCCCGGCACACATCGATGCCGGGCGCGCTTCCCCCAGCGCAGCACAGCCCCCGCACACACACGCCCTGCACGGCGGCCGCCGGGCCCATCCTACCCGGCGAGCTCCCGCAGCGCGGGGATCATGGAGGCCATGCCCAGGCCCTGCTCCGCCATGGCTCCGCTTTGAATCGGGCGGCGCGGAGCGGGGCGGGGCGGAGCGGGGCGGGCACGCCGGGACGGCGGCCGGCAGGGCCCTAACTTCTTCCCCCAGAGCTGCTCGGGTTTAACCGCTTCGTCCCCGCACAGCTCCGAGTCGGTCCCTGAGGGTTCCCGCGGGCACCTCGCCGCCCCAGAGGGGCTCTACTCCACGGGACTGTGCACGGACAGGTAGCACCTAGCGCGGACGGAGCGCACCCCGCCGAGCCTCTGCCGGTCCGGCAGCAGCACTGAGGGACCGCCCGGTCCCGGGGGGCGCCTAGCGGAGGATGGGAGGGCATGGGAGAAGGGAAGCGCCGCACTCTTGAGAGCGGCTTAAGAGAGGAGGGGCGTACCCGCGTTGTGAGGGGNACGCCCTGCACGGCGGCCGCCGGGCCCATCCTACCCGGCGAGCTCCCGCAGCGCGGGGATCATGGAGGCCATGCCCAGGCCCTGCTCCGCCATGGCTCCGCTTTGAATCGGGCGGCGCGGAGCGGGGCGGGGCGGAGCGGGGCGGGCACGCCGGGACGGCGGCCGGCAGGGCCCTAACTTCTTCCCCCAGAGCTGCTCGGGTTTAACCGCTTCGTCCCCGCACAGCTCCGAGTCGGTCCCTGAGGGTTCCCGCGGGCACCTCGCCGCCCCAGAGGGGCTCTACTCCACGGGACTGTGCACGGACAGGTAGCACCTAGCGCGGACGGAGCGCCCCCCGCCGAGCCTCTGCCGGTCCGGCAGCAGCACTGAGGGACCGCCCGGTCCCGGGGGGCGCCTAGCGGAGGATGGGAGGGCATGGGAGAAGGGAAGCGCCGCACTCTTGAGAGCGGCTTAAGAGAGGAGGGGCGTACCCGCGTTGTGAGGGGCGGCGAGGAGGAAACTTCGGTGCCAAGGGAGCGCTCGGTGCAGCTCCCTTCCCGCCCGCCGCCTCCCCCGGCCGGCCGTGGCAGCGCTCCTCGAGCAGGCGGGGCGCACCTGGCTGTCAGGTGTGGGACANAGCGGGGGCGAGCGGCGAGCGGAGCTGGCGGCAGGGCGCGTTCGGCAGGTGAGCGGGCTCGGCGCTCCTCCACACAGGTAGCGGTGAGTAGCGTGTATAAGCTACTGTTTTTCTTTATTATTGTTATTACTTTCTTAGCGTATGTTGCTCTATATTATGTTTCTTTTCCGAAACGCTTAAATGTGCCAAGCACGGAAGGTGTTGATGAGATCCCCGACGCGAGGCAGGCAGGCTCTGCGCGGCCCCGGGCGGTGCCGGCGCTGAGCGGGAGCGTGTGGCCCCACCTGGACACCGAGTCCGCGAACGTTCAGGAGAAAAAAGGGTAAAACAAAGGGTTACGGGCAGGTGTGAACGGCAGAGACAGTACGCGAGGGGACACTGAACTCTGAGCTTTGTTTTTGTCATTAGGAGCTCCGGCTCTTTCTGCATTTGTTTATGAACTTTGCTTAGAGTTGTTTCTGGGTTGAAATAAAATCTTCTAGGAGGATAATTCTGTTGCCTCTTTCCACTGTGCTAGGGCTGTGTCTCTTGCCTGTAAAACAGCCTACGTGTTTCAATTCCTTGAACCATTTCAGGTGAATGCTTTCGGGAACCTATTGCAAATATTTCATTCGGAGATGGCTATTTTTGTCCTGCAAAATACATGTTTGTCATTTCCATAAAATTCTGCTGGCTTTTTAAAGACTGTAATTTGGCAAGGACCTAAAATACTTCAAAAAACTTTGCAAAATATAACTGGGTTTTTTCTTAGTTTGTTTTTCAGCATATATTGCAATGTTTTTTACCAACTGACTTTATAAAATATTAGTCTTTCTAGAGCCATTCCTAGAGAGAAAGCAGGAACCATGTAGCTATTTGCGGTTTCTTAAGTAGAACTTTAATGGTTCAGGAAGACCAAGTACATCTTGGTTTTGTTCTCAGTGTTATTTTGAACATAAAACTTCCTAGACCATTTCAATTTAAAATTTCTGTTATTGTGAAAACAATATTCTGTGTATAGGTTTACAATACTGAACTGACAATCACACTAAGGAAGGTGTAAACTTCACTGCTTGCCAATTTGATGTAGAGTTAAAACTCCTGTGTCATCTTTGATGGACGTAAGAAAGTTAGCAGGACACTCCTAGTATATTAGGAAGCTCAAGAAGATTCTCTTGTCCTAAGAAATAAGCTAAATTTTACTTGCCAGTTGCAAAGCCCCATCTACTGACTTCTCACCACATCATCAAATTTCACAGCTACCGTGGTCTTAGAAGACTCCACATGAGACTCTACATTAACAACTTCATTGGGCTGTGAGGACGTAAGGACTCTGGCTCAAAACACCTCGTGTTCTATAAACCCTCCAAGGAAGCAGCACCTGAAACACCTGGTTTTATTTCTTGCTTTTCTTAAACACAGGATAAGCACCTCAATAAACTCTTAGTTCATCTCCTTGTTTCTTTCTCATCTCTTTATGTTGCACTTTTATGTCTCTTGGCCCCCAGGACGAGAAGCAGGCATATTATCATGCATTTGAAGACAGTGACTAATTGCTAATGAAAATAGTGTGCCTTGAGATCATTCTCTGTTTTCTCCTCCAATGCAGCTGTTTCATATTGGTGAAAGGAATCATATGTGCAGAGCTCAGCTTGCAGAACTTGGGGTTGGGGGAAGAAATTCATGCAGATAGGTACAACTAAGTATCAAATTCAGTGTACACAGCACTATCAAGATTTCTGCCAAAGCTGATGTTACTTTTTAAAAAAATCTTTTAATTATTTTTTTCCTGCTTTCTTCCCTACTTGGGCCGTCCTCTCACTGTATGGTTGTATGATTCTTCCACACTCAAGCCTCTCTCTTCCTTGGCTGTCATTACTTCTTTACCACATGCCTCTGCAGGTCATTGTACTTATTTTAAGACACTGAGTGACTTTGCATTGGACCAGCAAGTCTGAGAGCACAAAAGCATTTTAATTGTACTTTTATTCCCTCTGTTGTTTAATTCTGTGCTATAATTATTGTTCTTGGGGCTCATGCACTCTGTGGATGTATATGAGCTGTTCCCCCAGGTGGTTAGCATGACTGCAGTTCAATCTCAGCTGTCCTGGAGGCAGACAAAAGGAGTACATCTAAGTGCACATGGGTGTTCCTTGAAGCCTTCAGGAGCTGTCAGATGTGACCATACAGGCTGCTAACGGTGGTGAGGGAAAATGCAGCCCAGATGGTGCATGGAGGTCCTGTGAACTGTACTAAGTAGTTTCACTCAATATCAGGGTGCGCTTATGGCTTCTCATCAGCAGGGCTGCTGTAATAACACCCAAGAGGCTGGGAGTACTCAAAGTCACATTTCCCTATCCAGTCATGCAGGTGCCTGACCTTTGGACACTGGGCACTGCTCCTGGGCACAGTAAGAATGTGGGTTTCAGCATATGTGGGTTTTATCTCTGCCTCTGTTCCTTAGTCAACTGGGCTGGAATGAAGTGGCACAGATTAAAATTATGTGTCACCCTGAATATTGATCTGATGATTAAACAAAAAAAAGTAAAAATGGAAACAATAAATAGGGGTAAGAACAACAGGCAAGCTAGACACCTAAAAACAGATTATATACATTCAGCTAAGCAAAAACTAACAGGTACGAGAGGAAAAAAAGTGAGGAAAGAACACATAAACCACTAAAATCTATTTGACTTCTATATGTAATCTTGACAGGTCCTACTCCTACAAGCACATATTCATGTTTTTTTCTATGAATAAGCCTACTAATATACTATTGATAATGTAAAATAAAGTATTTGAGTTATTTGGAGAGATGGCAGATTATACATTCCTTTGGAGTCTAGTTTAATTATTTGTATAGCAGCAATTACTTTTTTTAATCTGCAACTACTACTTTTAAGAATAATTGCCTATAAATACATTTTTCTTACTTGTTCCTTGCTTCCCAGTATTTCTAGAGAAGTGTTGTTTTTGAGGTTAGTAGCTGTGGAAGAAACTCGCAGAAATGCCTTTACTAGCACTATCAGTATATATCATTAAGACTTTATGAGTTGATAATTTTTGAATGAGAGTTAAAATTCCTGGAATCTAGTTTCCTGAAAAAAAATTTATAGAATCTGGAATTTACTCTCTTAAAAAAACTTGCAGCCACAGTGATGCTTAAACATCCCTTAAGTGAAGTGTAGAACTCTGTACTAGTCATGCTTGGAGAAAATTGTGCATTTAAAATGTCTTTTAAACTACATTTGAAAATTCTGAGTGTTGAAATCATGTAGGTTTTTTTATCCAAATATTTCTTCAATGAAAGACTGGACTAGCTACCATTGCTCCAGTTTTCATAGTGAGAAGTTGCTGTTTTCTGAATAAGTTATTATTAGGAGCTATAATTTTCCATCTGGTTCTTTGTTCCATACTGATAAAAACTGGAATAGGGTTTATGTATGGGAATATTGGTATAAGTTCTGCTAAATGTCCACTTTTCCCATTGTATTACTTACTATAGAAATCAGTGCAATGGGGGAGGGAGAAGGGGGATTCATGTTCTTTGTCCTTTTTCCATCTTTTTTTGGAAGGCAAATGAATTAAATCTATATGCAGAGGAACAATATTTATTACTTCTTTGTTCCTTGGTGAGTATTTTCCGAGTACTTAGAGCTTCCACTACTCTATGAGGATTTTATCAATAGAATACATATCACCTTAACAGCCTGCTATATGGAAATATCTAAACTGAAAAGTTATGGGGTACTCTTACGTATAAGACTTCATGTAACATCTGTGTAATGTTTAGTTCTGCCCTTCTTACTGAAGTAATTAATTAAATAAAATACTTTATAGCATTCACCACCATGCCTGAAATACTTCACATCCATGATAACTGTTGCCACAAAAGCTCCAAAAATCACCATGTCTACACAAACAGATTAAATAAATGGAGGGCAGGACTTCCTGCAATTAATAGAATTGATAGAATTAATAGAATCTGATCCAACATACAATTATCACTGGGAAAGGCTCTACTGTACTGTAGCAGGTAATAAGGAAGCAATAAATTGTAAATGTAGTTCTGGGAATAGATACTGAGCTGAACATCTGCAATTGCTGTTCAACCTACAACCTAGGTTTGAAGACCACCTGTGGAAGGTGTTGTCATTAGCTCATTTTCAGCCTCGACATTCAAGGAGCTAACAGTCAACTGGTGATGGTGTTGTGATTTTTAAAGCAATGTTAATAATGAAAATAACAACTGGCATTAGTCACATCAATATGGGTCAGGAATTCCACGTTACTGACAGAACCACTTTTGCATTACTGGTTTCTTTATTAAGGTTTTTTAATGATTGCTGTTGCTAAATCTTTCCAAAAGGGCTTGAAAATGAAACAGGGTGGTTTCTCTATTTGCTGGTGTATTATATTTGTGATAAAATTACTAATTACATGATTTCAGCTTTCATTTATCTGGCCACATGTAGAGAATGCTAAGTGTTAGCTATGGCCTTATTATTCACATAATTATTTTTTTTTTGCTAAATGTAATTTGATGAACTTCTATGTTTTTATGTGGAGGTGTGTACTTGGTTACTGCTATTACATACAGGTGTCCAAGGAGGATAAAGGTACTGCATCACAATAGCTCATCAGAGAGACTGGTATTGCTAAGCCTCAGAAATAAATTATGCATAAAGCAGATTGTGTGCTTCTCCATGCATGCTTTTGGTGGGAAAAGGATTATCAGCCCACTTTCAGGGCTCTCTTGGCAGATGTTTCCTTAATAATAATAGGCACTAGGGGGGAAAGAAAAGCTGGATCCAATATTTCCCTCTTTCATTCAATTACTGTATTCATCTTTTCATCTCATTAACAATCAGTGCTAGAATAGAATGATTAAAAACATTGACATGTAGAAAAGCTGAAATATTAAGTAATATGTTACCAGAAAGATTATATTTATTTGACTGTGAGAAATTGAAGATTCAGGACCTAGCTGTTTCTTTCAAACCAGGTGTTCCCTGATATGTTTTCTTTTCCAAAATTTTTTTAGTTTGCAATGTTTTTGTCTTGCTGATTTATCAAGCTCCTCTTCTAACTCCACCTCTCCTCTTCTCCCATGGAGTTTGCACATGTCCTACTGCTTCTCTTTGTCACCTTATGACAAAGAGAAACGAAAGTCTTTCTTTCATATCTGAAAGGTAAGATGATGTAAAGTGGAATGAAGTTTTCATTTTCCATTGAACTGATTATTTTACTTCAGCAATGTTTCTAGTCCTTCCAAGCTTGATTTATAGAATCAAGATACATTTAACTGAAGTTAGTGAGGGTTTCCTCCTCCTCTTCCAGGTAATATGATGTATTCAGTGAGAAATAACTGAATAGAAAGATGTATTTCATTTTCCTTATCATCACCCTTATCAGCCATTTAACTGTGGCTCAGAATTTAATTGTATGGGGCAGAATATTTTTCACGTCCCAAATTACAAAATGTTAGAGTGCGTACAGTTACATCATGTCAATAATTACTTTTTTTATTAGAAAGAGTTAGTTATCTTTTAAATCTTATCAATAACTCCCTCTTTTTAAAAAGAGTTTTCACTTGGAGGTGTATATAGAGGTAATTACTTCACTAGTTCAAGACCTATTGGACAAATTTTTCTAAAAGCTGATAATGTTCTTCATCTTAATCATTGACATTTATATATCTTTGCTCTTTCAAAAGGGATTTCATTATTCTGCTATTACTAATAGATAATTAATAATAATATTAATGCAAATATTATTATTATATAGAGATTTTAAAAAGTAACTGAAACTAATGTGTGCACTGCTTAAAATATCGAGAGTCTTTGACCATTCTGTTTGAAACTCAGACCTCCCGATTGGCTTCTTCACCGTGGGCAAGGTGGTTTAGTCGCCTCCTACCAAAGCTGCTCCCCAGAGAAGCTTGGCAGCAACATGAGACTTGTTTTTTCTCGTGCCAGAGCAAATCTCTACTTCTGGCACTCTTGTTGTGTTTGTTTTCATAAGGTGGCTTGCACCCTGAAATGGCAGCCCTTGTGCTGTATGAATGACAGCTACTGGGTCAGCCACACTGGGCTTTTGATGAGCTTCTGTCTGATAGACTGACTGCTTTGGGGAAAGTAGAAATTACGAGATTATCCATAATAATCAAAGCACATATTTTGGTTGCATTCCAAAATTACTGCATGCTTTCCCTCCTGATTTTTTTTTTTTTTTGTGTGGTAAATCTATGGAACAGACTCTTCTGCCAAATAGTTTATTCTTTAAGCTGCCATTCTGCTTTTTGCTAAGTAAATTAAGATCTAGGCATTTAAACTCAATAGGATTAATCCATATCAGCCCTCCCCAACGAAATAAGCATATGTTGGATGAGTGATTGACTAGAGTCTGTGTGCTACCTAAGAAGTGCTTCATCAAGATGTCACTTCGGTTGTGCTGCTTCCTGCTGGACTCCTCGCTCAGCAGGAGACAGACCCAGCAATAGCAGGAAAGCTTGGGAAGGTAAGCACAGTGCTGACTTGCTGATTGATAGTAACACACAATAAATATTTCTGTGTCATGTTTAGAAACTTAAAACAGAGATTTGAACATAGAGTATTGTTTAATGTTCAAGAGCATTAATTTTGGAGACTCAGAAATATGAGTTACTTTTCATTAATTCTCACTATGTAGAGTGACAGTAAACAGTGTCACAGAGCTACTGAGTTTTTGTGAAGGTCAGTAGGAGGAGGGTGATTCCTTTGGTGCAGAATTGTAGCTAACTTAAAATCCAAAGCATATCAGTTAAAATATTATGTGAATTAAAATGCTTATTTTATATGATCTCTTCCAAAGACATGTTTTATCCTTGTGAAAGAGCTGATTTATCTGTTGACCACAGTTTATCATCAAGGAGTCACTTTTTAGCAATGTCACAATGTGGAAATTTGGCAAATTTCAAAGTCTGAACAAGTGTTGACTTAGGAGTGGTGTAAGAAATATGAATGTTTTTCTTTGAAAGTGTCACAGTTTGGAAAGGCTTCGGACTGTAATCTGGCAATTTTGAAATGCTGTAGCACATACTGCAGGCTGTGAGAGCAAACAATTGTCACTTTATCATGAGACATCTTAAAATGGCTAACACAAAACAAATGTAAATACATTACATTTAAGAATATTCAGAATTAGCATTTCAGCAAAGACTCATCACAAAGGTAATCCAGTTTACAGTATTTTCTATGTTATATTGTTTCTTATAGTTTGTACATGGTAGATAACTGTCTAATTGTATCCTTCTCACATTATGGGACTTTAGGTTATTAATTTTAAAGCAACAAATAATTTTTTTAAACTATTATTTTTTGTTTTGTAAAGGTTTTTATTAACCTAACATTATTTTGTGAGATGAATGTTTCCATGATACTTATAAAAAGGAAACAAAAAATCTAATTAACAAAAATCATGAACATTTTTATGCATTGTTTTCCAGCAGGTGAATAAAATGTTAAATTTTCATTGTTTTAGTAGAAGTGTCTGGATATATCTTATGTTTAGACTTTTTTTTAACTCATAATTTTGTTGCATAATTGCAATGTATGGTTTAAATGCTTAGAGACATCTGCTCATGTTGCGAGCTCAAGCTATCAAAAGAGATAATTTGTTTAAACTCAAAATTTTTATAGGTTTATTTTTTTAAATTTTAATTTCCGATGTTTGCAAAAAAGATGGTAAAATTTTCACCAAAGCATCAGAAGTAGTTTTCATCAAAGAATATAAAGTTATCTCCCAATCATAGGAATCCTAAGGCTGAGATTTTGAATAATTTAGTTTGAAAAAAATTTGCTCAGAAATTTTGTTCTTTTTCATCCACAAAATATGATTAAAAATGACAGTTGGCAACAACAACTGTAGATGTTTTATTCTGGCCTAATTAATAAGAACTACAGCACCACCAAATGAGCTTCCTGCATGCCCCAGATAGTCTTCTAGTTTAGAAGGTAGGAACAATACTCTATTTAGCTTTAGTTACTCAGATTTACTAATGTGCTCCTTTTGTCTTCAGCACTTGGGCAAACATAGCTCCTTAAAGCTATGAGCTGGCAAACAGGTAGCCCTTGGGCATCTGTGGGCTCTGCAGAGACTGGCTTTGAAATGCTGCCAGTTGATTTTGCCATGTGTTGTAGAGGACCCTCCTTTTTCCTCTAGCTGGACCAATGAAAAAAGAAACCCAAAAATAACCTATGAATTTTCCATGACAGAAAATCCTGGCTTGCTAGCAGTATAGTAGCTGATCAGTCTAATCTAATAATCTTTTGAACCATGTGGAGCTGAAGGAGGCATTAGTGGGTGTCAGAAGGCCATACTGCCATCTGATAATTAATGAAAACTGGAAAATACTCTGGCCACACGTATCTATTCAGTACTATTTTATAATTGGAGCTATCCAGAGTATGAAGAATATGTGGGTATAAATTCGATTGCTAAGGGCAGAATGAATGCATTTCTATCGTTACTCTTAATGATATTCACATGATTAACTTCTGGGGTGACCTTAAAACTAAGTTCATTAGTAAGAGTTAGCCTGTCTCTCTCTGCTGGAGTTTTACTATTTCTAGCAAGCTGAGGTTTCCTACTTCAGCTTCCAAAGAACAGGCACAGGGCAGGATAAAGGCAGTTTCCTGGAGTGTCACAGTTGTGCTGTTTTAACAACTCCTTCTTCTTCTGCCTCTTAGGGTGTTTGCTCACTGAGAGCTTTGATCATAGTTCTGTTCTTTAAGTTATGTGGTAACTAAATGTTATCCTCATGCTCAGAAAAGAGAAAAATGGCTTATAATGTTCTAGTTGGCTTAAGGAAAAGATCCTTTTCTGAAGTTATGAATACCATAGAAGGCTAAGACATATTTCTCAGTGAAGAACAGAGAGTACAGTATGTCCTACCTCTCAAGTGGCACGGAACCTGGAAGAAATAGAGGCTTGGGACAAATACTGACAGCCTTGCCAAAGATCAGTGACATTATAACAGATTAAACAGTCGAAGGTGAGTACACTTTGATCGGAGTAGATGGAATGCAAAATCCAGCAAACTCTCAAAAACAGTGAAGCTCATAACTTGTGAAATTGTAACTTGGCACAATTTGTGGAGTTGAGAAAATACACCAGAATCCATTTAATTCTAAAACAAATTTCAAGTCTTTCCAGTCGCAGAGCAGGGCTTAAAAAGTTAATCTGATAATAATGGGAAGTATTTGACAACAGAAGACAGGTGTTATTCCATATTTCATGGGGTTTTTAGTCGCTTAGAGTCTGACTTGTGAGGTTTTTTTTGAAAAAGTTGTGTTTGTAATCCAGACTATTGCTTCTGGTTAGCTTTTCTGTTTAGTAATTAACTAACAGTGCTATAGTTTATTAAAGAAGTACAAGAATAATTAAGGCATAAACTCTGACCTTTGAGACTTACTTGAGAGTGCTGGGACACCCAAAAAGACCCTCTGTCAAATGAGGGTCTTGTCAACACATCATGTGCTCTGAGTTTTTTATTGATACAGATATTTCAATAAGAATTTCAGGATGTTTTCCTACTGAAATTTCCTTTAAAAATAATGCAGCTTATATTTGTCATTGTAGTTGCATGCTAACAAAAGCTATGTGTTCCTAAACCTAGACAGAGAAAGAAAGAGATTAAGTATCATCTGGTGTGTCTTTTAACTCTCTCTTTTGCTATTGTAAACTTGATATGTAATGTCAGCCTAGGCACAAAAGAGTGACTTGAGGATGGAGTTCCTGAATGAACTTGCTTTTAGTAGTGTAGCCTTTCCATTTATATTTTAGTGTAGTTTTCTCTAATGAAATGTCACAGAGGCACCAAGTTTGGACTTAAAAAAATAATTCTGTTCCTCAGAGCAGTTACTGGTAATTAAATGGGTTTTATGAGCAAACAGTTTCCTAGTTTCTCATCAAATTTTCTCTATGTTAATGCTACTCTTTCCATCTATCATGTATTTGCGTGCTATGATGCTTTGACCTTCACAGGAATTCATTTTGCCACAATTCCTGTGTTTGGCTGCTGTAGTGTTGATTCAGTTTTTTTTTTTTTCTCCTTGCTTTTGGTCTCTATGAGCTTCCAATGTTAATTGGAAATCATGCCACTTCCAAACTGTGGCCCTCCAGAGACAGGGCATTTTCCAGGTCACTGGACAGATGCATTCAGAAGTGATGTAGAAGCAAAGATACCCATATGGGGACTAGGTTGGTGAGGCAAGGGAAGCCTTTGGAATAGGAAGAGCAGAAAAGGTGCTTGATGGGAGCTTGTGCAAGTTCTCCAGGAAGGAAGGTCTAGCACATCTGTGTAAAGGGAAGCCAAATGATAAGGGACATAGGTTTCAGTATAATGAAACTTCAGATTTTTGAAGAGTATCAAATGATCCATCCAGAAGGCAAATGATATTGCTGGAGAGAAGAGATAAGAAAATGTCAGATAAATGAAGTGATACATTATATTGATTGAACTTTTTCTGTTCAAGGCTCAGTCAAATGCTTCCTGGACCGGTGTAAACATTTTGATGTTTACACATGCAAAGAAGTTTCTTCTACCAATTCACCTTAATTCTAACTGTTATTTCTTTGCTAATTAGTTTGAATGTAGATCTGCAGTCATGGACTACTTAAATACATTGCCATGTGTGAAATGGAAAAGCAGGAATTTTGCTTTGAGAACAGTGTTTTTAAATGTTTAATTTATGTTCAAAACACCAGCTTCAGATTCTTGGATAAAAAGCTGAGATGGTGGGGTTTCTTCACTTCTGTTAGCATTATTATTGTGGGTTACAATGGCCAGTTTAAGTGGCGTTCTTGAATTGTCCAAAAAAACCACGTTTATGACTAAGGGGAATTAAGTTTTTCATTGGAAATACACGTGATTTTAATTGCAAATAGAAGTGGACCCAATTGTAACTATGTCATATCAGAAGCACAGAGATAAAATTGGATCTCTCAGGTGTAAGCTACACAGCAGAAATGGGCAGCAAGTTTTATACCAGGACTTGTGAATTTCCTTTGTAAGCGCTCGTTTTAACCATGTCAGTAAAAGGTAAAAAATATTCTAGACTCTGGACAATAAAGTGGAAGCTAAAGCAACACTAAAATGATTTACATTGGGAAGGTGAGAACTACACCCACAAAGGTCACTTGTATTGCAATCCTAGTGGTTTCTACAAATGTATGTTTTCCAATAGGCTTGAGGAGACACTTGGTATAGGATTTGCTCAACAGATGGAAGGTGTCTTCTCTGTGATCTCGTGTCTCCCATGGGAATTCCCTAGTCCCACTTCTGACTCTGGTGTTGCCCATTGTTTCCTGTCTCTGTGTTGCTGTTGTGTGTTGTTAACACCACGTAGGTTTCATTGCTGGATGCAAGACTTCCTTATTGGAATATCAAAATATTAGTATGTCTGTGACTTTTTGTGTAATGAACTATGGAACTGAGACTTTGAGTATTTACATAACACTTGTATTTCCATAGCAGCACCAAACAAGAATTGCTTCTGTCTCTCTTGGCAGGTGATTGCAGTTGCATTACACTTACTTGTTTCTAAAGTTTTTCATTACTTTATTTATGGTGAGATTATTAGAGATGCTGAAAATCCACAAATCCAGCTGACTCCAGCTGAAGCTGTTGGAATAGCACTGAAAAACTTGTTCTTAATAACCACCTACCTTTGCTGTGGTGATAAGGAAGATGCCCTGTACCTGAGTGCCAAAGTAACTAATCTCCTTTAGGCCAGCTGTAAGGCTTGATAGGATGTTCCAGAGCTGAACTGCTTTAGGTTGGTGGCACATCTTCCAAGCTTCTGATGTCATCCAGGCATTTACACTTGTGTCTTCAAGCTGTTTGCCTACCAAGTCATAGGCTCAAATGTCTAAAAAAAGACGTAACAGGACCAACCTTTTCTACCTTAGAATGTAGTAACTCTGTCTTGTTTATTCTATTTCATAAGCTGCTTTTATTCACAATGAATTTTGGAAACACTTTTTAGTGGAAGCAGTCTTATTAGTGGATAGTTGGTATATTTATGTTAAAAATTAAGTCCCTATGCCTTTTGTGTTCTTTTTCTTGACTAAATATTTGTGTTGTTGAGGAATGAAAACCATGAAAAGTGTTGAGATAGCATAAATGGTAATACAGATTTATGGCTTGCGTCTATTCAAGTTCTTACTACGCTTCAATTTTCCTTGTATCTGTACTTCTCTTGACATAATTTGAATACCATGTACATGCTCTTATCAAACTTTCACCAAGGTAAAGGCTGTTCATAATAAAAGTGAGAGCAAGTGCCACTTTAGCAGATTTGCCTTTACTTTGGGTCAGAGTTTTTTGAATCTAACCATGTTATAAATTCTGTAGGGAAACTTTATTTTTGTATCCCTCAATTTGCCGTAGTATTGTGGCACATGTTTATTATTTTGTATTGTATACTTTGATTCTTTACTCCATAATTTATTGGAAAGGTTATGTATTTAAATTACATAAATAATATATGAAGATTGTTAAGATACTGAATCTTGACATTTTCATCACATAAAACATAAATCTCATCTCAAAAGTAGGATGATTTTGCTTCAGGTTAAGGGGTACATTGTTGTTGTAGACAATCTGATCTTGTATTCTGAAAAACAGAAGTATCGTGTCTTCTCAAGAGATCTGTAAGAAAAATCTTGTTTCTGTTTTTCTAATACTGATTTGCCTGGTATTTTCGAGTCCTAAAGAAAAGCTGTTTGTTGCATGGAAGCAACTTTGTTTGTATATTTGCCTGGAAATGGTTTGCTATCAGGTAGGGAGCCCTGGACACAGGGTGCCCTTTGTGTTACAGAAATACACAAATTTCACTCCTTTGCTGTTCTGTTACTTGCAAAAGTGATCTAACCAGAACTACTATTAAGAATGACAGTATTTATTAACATCAGAAAATATAATTAGAATGTAGCAACTTGTGTGCACAGCTCTGCGGGGCTGATGGTACTGACTTGGGTCACCTCAGTGTCTTGGTTTCACAGAGAATGTCACTATTTTAGATTTGCTCTTGATGACAATACTCATATCTCTGGGTTGGAAGCAGGTAACTTGTAGAACTCTTAGAAAAATAGCTCATTACCAAAGCAGAATGGGTCACGTGATAATCTGAGATCATCCATTTGGGCAAATTCAGCCAAAAATGTTGGTATAGCTAGACTGTAAACTGGTTAGCTTTGCAGAACATTTCATGAAAGGTGCTTCCAGCATGCAATAGCCTTTTTTTCAAAATGACTTGCCTACAAGTGGTGTGGGCATAGGTAAGGTTTCTGTTGATATATTTTGTTTGGAGTGCTGAATGCAGCAATACAAAGCACAGGCAGTTTGAGATCCTCTTGAATGATGCATGCGAAGGAAACTGCGTGAAACTGATACTGTTGATAAATTTGCATGGCTATTCTGTACACTCAGCAGCCAAAGGAAGCTGGAGGCATTTGTTTGCATGAAAAGGTATCTTTCTGAAGTAAGCTTTTATCTGCCTTTTGAGAAAGTTTCTCTTGATCCTGATCTGAGCCTCATGAAATTGTTCTGTACTTATAGCATAGTAAGTGAACTCAGACCAGGCCCATGAGCAGTCTAACAGTTAGATATCTGAGCTTGTTTTACTGGTTATTCATAAGTCATCCAGGTTTATCTTAAAGGCATAGTGGAAATGTTGATTATGTTATTCACCAGAGTTACTGTACTATGTTGATTAAATTCCTATGGAGTGAGTAGTTAATTTCAGTGTACATGTAGTCCTCCTTCCATGAGGTACAAATTTTGTGGGCACAGAATTAATCACTGTGGGTGGTTTGATAGCCTTCCTTTTGCAAAGGTCACTGCATACAGTCTTGGATGAAATTAAAAATACTGGGTTTTCCCTCTTAAATTGTACCTTGTTTGCTATGTAATGCCATTCATAAAAGACTGAGGAAAATTCCATGGATTATTGGTGTTATATGTTGAGTATTGGTTTATATAATGTTTCTTCATTGTTATCCTCTAACTTCTAATAATTAAATACTTTTGATCATCATAAATATAGCCACTCATGTTTATAAGCCCAGGCTGAGAAACCTATTCTCTGAGTGTTCCAAGTTGTGAAGCTTCATATTGACTGTATGATACTGAAAGAACTTTGCTCTTCATACTACTCTGCTAATAACTGTAACTGATACTACAATTATACCCCATCTCTTCTTTCAAAAATTAGCCGTGTGTTTGCAATATCTTCTTATATACATATATATATGCACACAGGTGTATGTAAGTATGTAGCAAATTACTTTGACCTTTTGGTGCTCTCCTGTTTTTAAGATTGACAAGCATCCTCTTTGCTGCATTTGGAGTGGGTCTATTTTTTTATCTTTTTTTCTTTACAAAACCCAGTGCTCATCCAGTATATTAGATTAGTTCTTTCTGCACTAATTAGAGGGCTGGCCACAGCTGGGATACTGTGTCCAGTTTTGATTCCTGCCACAGAGAAAGATGTGGACAGCCTGGAGAGGGTCCAGAAGAGGGCCACAAAGATGATCAGAGGACCAAGAAGCTGCCATAGAAAGACTGAGAGAACTGGATTTGCTCAGCCTTGAGAAATGAAAGTTTAGGGGAGACCTTATCACCACATTCCAGTACTTAAAAGGTGGTTACTCTCTTTTACAAGAAGTCACATGGAAAAGAGGAGGAATGATATCTACAGGTTGTTCCTGGCACATTCTAATTGGTCACAAGAAGACAACTTTTCACAAGGAGAACAGTCAGCCATTGGAATAATCTCACCAAGGTAGTGGTGGATTACCCAACACTGAACACTTCTTAGATTTGGCTGGGCAGGCTGCTGGACCATCTTGTCTGGAGAGTGCTTTTGCCAAGAAAGGTTGGAGTGGCTGATCCTTGAGGTGCCTCCCAACCTGGCATTCTGTGATTCTGTGACTGTTGTACAATCAAGGCTTTCACTTGGGATAACATACAGTGCATTTCTTTCCTAATAATGTCTCCTGCAGCCTTATCACTGACATGGGAAAGATAAGCTATCTTTCTGTATCCTATACTAGGGCAAACAATAATAATAAAATTATAAAGTCATTGAACTCTACAGATTATTCATTTTATCGTAAAGATTGAGACTTATCACAATAAGATAAAAACTTCATCCCTATTAAGTTAAGGTAACCTCCACTGCTGTTTTATTACAGATCCCCAGTGCAGCACCTTAAACAATTTGTCCTTTCACAGTGTTAAAGGATCGATTCAGTTGGCTCCTATCCATCTTTATATTTGAAGGACAAGAATAATCTTGGCATAAGTAAAAACTTCTTTCAGTCTAAGATGAGTTAGGGAGTGGAAATGAAAAAATAAACAGAACTAACAAGCTTGGGTAGTTTTATCTTCTTGGAAAACATCAGAAACCTCTGTGTTTGTGTTCCTATCAAGATAACATTCTGTGTGTTAGTTCCGTTGCTCAAATCTTTATTATATGCAAATATTTTCAGCAATTTTCAATTAGCATTTCCTCTTCTTTCCTTACTGACTAAAGGGAATATGTGATGCATATTCTTGTTTTAAAGTTCCTTTTGTGTGTCGTATACCTTACAATGCATTATTTTCTCACTAAGACTGGATGGAACTCCTAGTTTTTTCTGGCAAGAGATTAAAAGACACTGATAGTGCTTGAAAACTAACCTGTTCTCATCACATCAACTTAAAGAGTCCTGGATAACTAACTCAGGAATACTACAGGTTAAACTGTATTTGGGGGGGACTTTTTTTCCATTAAAATCTATACCAGGTTTGATTCTCAAATAAGAGAAGAATTTTCATGTTTTGTAATTATAGATAGTACATATTAATAACCAGCTGGTTGTTGGCATGAAAGCACAACCTGTATATGCAAATGATGCTCTCTTGGCTGTCATTAGAGACAACAGCTTTAAGAATGATGCAGCAATAGGCAGCATTTGCAGCAGGGACAGAGGAGGTGTGTCCCTGATGCCAGACAAAAAGAACAGCAACAAAAGAAAATAAGCTCTCGAGTCAGCATTCTAAACTCCATTGTCACTGCAGTTGCAGCTGCGTGTGGAAATGAGGCACACAGAATTTGAAATGAAGAGCTGGAAAAGAAATTGCCACTTGCCTGTATGGATGGAGACAACTATTGGGCCTGATTGGCAATTAACTGCTCTGTTTTTTCTGACAGCTTTGATAACAGGTCAAAAAATGTGGCAGGAACTGCTCTTCGACCTACTCGCTTCATCCTTTGTGGTTGTTCAGGCACAGGTACTCCTCTGCACACAAGGAAATACCACCATGATACCAGCAGTAGTTTGTATCTGTCTTATGTTGAGTGTGGATGGTTTCCAGGAGACTGCAGTGAATTGTCTTTAGATTGAAAAAGCCTTCCAGGCATAGAAAGCAGGCTAGGACTACATAAATATTGTCAGTTCACATTAAGGATATTTTCAAGGACTAAAAAGAGGATCAAGGGCACTTCATGAGCATTAAACAGTGCTTGTACCCACCCTGTCCTGGAGCAGCAGAAAATGGTTTAATGTAGGGATAGACTACAGAAAATCCAAGTGTCATATGAATGCCCTCAGAGTACATAGAAATGTTCTCTGTAAATGAATCTGCTTTTCAACAGGTAGTCATAGTTCTAAGACACAGGTAAAAAAGGAGGCTAAATCTTGTCAGAATTGCCTATGTATTGAGTCATCTTGGGTGGTGATGAGCCTGGGTGTGCAAGGTATTTATTAGCTTAGATAGAAGGTCCCTGTTTCCGTACTGAAATTGTCTGAAATGTCTGACTAGTTAAGGTGTTGTCTCTGAATGTTCAAACTCTGTCTCTCCTGAATGCCCGAACCATGATTGCAGCACTTCTGCCATTTAATTGACCTGATAATTTACCCTGTAATGATATCACAGGCTATTTAAGGCTGTCTCTTTAGAGCAGTTATTAGCATTATTTATCTGCTTCTTTCAAGAACAGATGTTTCTACTGTGTAACTAAGATAATCAATGTCTTTGGAAATCAACGATTGCTATTTTATGAAATAGAATATGATGGCAAATCTAAATTAATAATCATAAAAGGGCAGGAATAAAACTAATTGCATGCAACTTTGCAGAAATTGATAAGATCTGAGTCATGATAATGGTAAATAATTAAAAACATTAATGATGCCAGCGAAAATGCTGTTGTCTTTTATACTTGCATAGCTAAATATTTCACTTGTGCTTTGTCATGCTGTTTCTGAATTTCAGAGGAGTGTCATCTGTTTGGTTTTTGGGTTTTTTTGGTTTTTTGGGATTTCTTTTGTTTGGGTGGGGTTTTTTTGGGTGGTTTTTTTTTTTTTTTTTTTTTGTTGTTGTTGTTTTGTTTTGTTTTTTGTTTGGTTTTTTTGGTTTTTTTTAGCTTTGGAGCCCTTTAAATTTCCTTAGCAATTTGCATTTAAATGGTTGTTTTTTTCACCAATTTTTCCAGAGTTCATTATGTCTTTAATTGCCACATCAGGTTCCCAGTGAAGGTACTTGCACTTCCAGAAACATCTGTGTGAAGGGTTATTTTTTTCTGAATATATATTTTAATTTTTTTTAATTTTTAATATGAAGACTGGTACATGCTGTTAGTAAGCTTAGCAAAATGGGTAAGAAGGATTTTAGTACTTAAATAAGATCTAGTGACATGAAGGAAAAAGACTTAACTTGCCACCCACACTCAAGGCCACATCCTGTGTGACCCACAGGAACAGTCCCAGTGAAGACACAGAAAATACTAACCCAAGTAAAGTAGACAAGATCTATTTAAAATAACCCACTATTGTTTAAGAACTCTGTTTATATAGCATCATGGAAGAAAAAATTTCCACAAAAGGTGGGAAACAGTCAGTCTTACAGTCTTTCCTAAGGGCATCCAGCATGATTCCTGGTAGAACCAATTGTTGAAATGAGGTTTCCTTTCTAGGGTCTTGTCCAGTGGACAGCAGTCCTGTTCTGTTGGTATGCTTGGGTTTTGCAGAAGAAGCAGCTGCATATAGCAGATCTGAATATATTTATTGTGAGCTTGGTCATTCCAGGAATATTTTTTTTTTGTTCTAAAGCAAAAGCACTAAACCAGAAGGAAAACTTAGGCAAGTTTAGAGCAGCTTTGATGAAAATATTTATGTGAGGTGTATTTTTGCCACTTTTGGCTAATAAAGTAAATGCAAAGATGAAACTTGGACAGTTAGGGTAGGCACAGCCCCACCTGTAGCGCAGTGTGCTGTCTCTCCTTCTCCAGCCAGAGGCTGCTCAGAGCTTAGTGCAGGCAGGTGGTGCTGCCCTGGGCCTGCCCTGTGAGTGCACTGCAGTGCAAAATGGCAAATACAAATATAAACTCGCATTTTGAGACAACTGTGTGTGACTTCTTTACAAAGCTGCACTTACTACCAATAAATCTGAATCATGCTGTTGTATTAAAGCTTTGATAAGAAGAAATGGGCAAAGATATTTCATGGGAGTTTATCAACACTTGTGAGAGTGCCTTCAGGTTTGTTTTGCTTTTATAAGGAGGTCAGTAGAGAAAGATTGTCACTGAGACTTCAATCTTTGCACAGTAAAAGCCTTCATTCAGCTCTTTGACAATGTTAGGAGACAACAAGGTGTAGGGAGAGGGGTAAAATTCCTGCAGCAGCTGTAGGAAAGCTCCTCAGTGTTCAGCTACAGATTGTAGGGAGGTACTTGGAAATATCCTGCTACTGTTTGTTGTGTAAATGTTGGAGTGCTCAGTGCTTTGTTGGACTAGATCCCAGCACTGAGCACGCTTGGCAATGATACAGCATCTCACTTAGAAATTAATGTTTCCAAAAATTGTTTGTTGAAGTGTGAGGAGATTTTAATGCTTGAAAACCGCTTAAGCAATGGAGGTATGTTGCTGGCCAGTGCTTATTCTGTGCAAATGAAAAAATCAAATATGTGTAAATGGGTGCTGCTGTTGTGAATTTTCACTCACTATTACAGTGAAAAGAATTGCTAGGTATTTGATGTACTTTAAAGTGTTGTTTCTAATGTTTTAAGTGTACCAGGCCTGGAGACGTCATTCAGGTCTGGTACCTTGTGTTGAATAGATCAGTAACTAATATGTGTCTGGAATTACAGCCTGCTTTATATCTTACCTGTTTATTATTATTAGATATAAGCAATTAAGAATAACACTTCTGCTGTCTGAAGATGGAAAACAACATAACTACTATATCTCGTGAAGAGCTTGAGGAACTAAGAGAAGCATTTGGCAAAATAGGTATGTTTTAAATAAGGGAATCATAAGGATCCCATTAACACTGCAAAACTGTTCAGGATTTGTAGAACTAATCCTTTTTTCTAGATTGCACTGCTGTTGTAAATGTTCATGTTTGCTTTATTTCTTATTTGCTACAGTTCTGAGGGGTGATGTGTAACTGTGCAACTCAGGAAATCAAACAAACGTGTTTATAATCAGTCATAATGGGAGGAACAGGGTCAGTTTAGGCAAGAAGTCTTAAATATTAGCAGTCTTTACTTGGTAAAGAAACTATTGGGAAGCTGTATGTTGGAGATTTGTAAGACCATGAGTAGTATGGAGAAGTGAAGAGGGAATTATTCATGTTCTGCCAATACAGTATGCCCAGTAGAGAGTCAGGAAGATTGAAATAAAAGGAAGTAACTTTTCTTCACTTTAAATAATGGAACAATGAACCCATTGACTCAGGATGTTGTTAAGACCAACTTAAGAGTAGAAATTCTAAAGGGACCAAGATACATTCGTGTAAGATAACTCATGAGTTGCTACTAAACAAATCATCAGCTATAGTATAATCATCAAGTAGTTTATATCCTGCAGATGCTGGAATGACAGACCAAGGAGAAGAACACTATATATATGTGTATCAGTCTCCTGAGAGATGTTAGCATGATAGGTAGATACTCACTGGTGTTGTCTGACAGCTTTTCTACATGTTTGGTTTTTACCATCTCTATTTCTTCTTTTTCTCCATTTCCTGCCTGCCTGTTTTCATATTTCTGCTTTAAGAATTGTCTGTACTGCTCCTACTCACTGAAAAGCACTTTTTCCATATGCTTTCTGTAAAACATAAAAAATAAGCATCATTAGGTTTTATAATTTTTTTTATTTTTATATTTCTAGTGTCTTCATCCATAACATTGCTTGCAGCTACATTGGTAAACTGAGAGAAGGCATGTATTTAACTCTCATCTTGTCATCATGGAAACTTAGCCTCAGTGAAAGATGAACCTAGAGAAATAAAAGAGCTGGTAATCTGAGTGAGCTCATGAGCATGTCCTCTGCTGTTAGACCATCCCTGTTATTATGTGTGGTGTTACATGTCTGTGAGCCAGTGGATGAATTAATACATATGCAGACATAAAGTTTGTGTTTTGATTTGGGAACTTCTGGTAGTATCAAAAACACAAAATGATTTTTTTTTAACCCCATGTTTTTAGCCTTTCATCAGCAGTGAAATATGGCTGCCTTATGAAGCTGTACAGAAGCTACATAGTGTAGTATGGATTACAAGAAAATTACTGTATAGCAATTAATTATGGCTGGAGATGAAAGCATGTTTCTCTGCTTGTCCTTCTGTAATGAGAGGCATTCATCCACTCTGGTATTATTGGCTGAGTTCTGATACTAGACACAATCTGAAGACATGTTTTTAACTAGTAAATTAAAAAAAAACCCAAAAGTGGGAGCACCTTCACAAGTCAGAAAAATGGCCACATCTGTTTTTAACTCGTTGTGATGTTCTCTAAAATTTCTTACAAATGTATCAGTCATAGAACTGGGAAAATACTAGTAACTAGTATTTTTCAGGAGCTTTAGTATGATTACAAAAGTCACTGAAAATTACTGTCAAACATGGAAAATATTAGCATTAAATATAAAAAAGATGGGTGTTATATTCAGCCTTAGGCAGGGTATTATTTCTTGTATCTGATTGGACTTCATCTATATTGTGTATGGACTACAGCTTTTCTGCTTTTAAAAGTACTTCTCTCTATTGTGGAGCCAAGGGACAGGTAAGGACATTCTCAAATTCTGCTTGTATAAAAATATATATACATATATGTGGAAATATGCATAGTCTTAAAAAAATATGAACAGGTAACGTGATTGATTCATTTATGTGTTACTTCGGATAAAAACATGGTGTGTAAAATGATTCTTTATTATACTAGGGTGAATTCAAGACAGCTTTCTGCAAAGAGATTGGCCAAAGGTGAAAGTACAAAGGGTATTTTTGTTTGTTTGTGTGCTGCTGCATTATTCATCATGGATAATGCAACTTACACTCAATTTATTTTTATATGATTCAGGCATTAATTTCTTTCCACAATTCCAAACCTCTTGTTGAAAAAAAGCATTTTGATACTTTGCTGTACATGAATGTTCCTACCATGCTCTTGAGAGCTGAGTGTAAGTGAAGGTGGCAGCTCAAATTGCTCCCAACAGAGCCAGTTAATAGATTAAGGAAGGTCACCTTTAATAAACAGCTACAGATCATCCCAGACTTACTTTTCTCAAGTAAGCCTAACCACATCAAAAGTTTTGAAGAACAGAAAATGTCTAGCAGATACTAGGGTAAGAAATAAAATGCAGTCAGGCAGAGTTCTTGTGTAAGTAGTTTTTCTTGTGGAAGTGTGCTCTTCTGATAACAACATGCATCAGATTTGAGCTCACTGATTGCAAATGGCTTAATATTGGCAGTAAGCATATATTAATGGATCTCCATTTGACTTGAAGGTTTATAGACAATTTTGTTGGGAGTCTTAAAAAATCTTCATTATTTGCAAATTTGCTATCTTGTTATATCTGTGCTAAGGGATCATAAGATTGTTCCCGAGGAAGCATATAACAAGCATTCTTTCATACTTACTTATCTATATCAGAGAAATAAATACTCATCTCCTAGACCTGCATTTATCACACTTCATTTATTCTTAACAGTTACCATACTTTGATACACGAGTATGCATAAGTTTACTTAAGTACAACTTGTGCTTTCATTCTACAGATATTGACAACAGTGGGTATGTCAGTGATTACGAGCTTCAAGACCTCTTTAAAGAAGCAAGTCTGCCTTTGCCTGGTTACAAAGTCCGGGAGATTGTAGAAAAAATCATATTAGTGACAGATAGCAACAAGGATGGGAGAATCAACTTTGAAGAATTCGTCTCTGTAAGACATTCCCTTTGGATGTTTATCTACTGTCTGATATCTGCTGAGAATTAGGAAAGAAAACTGAATAAAGTGGTACAATTAAGTACTATTTTTATATATAACTATTATTTTGAGTTTTCTGTGACAACTTAGAATATCCTATATATTTTCTAATTTTTGTCTTTCACACTCCTGTTTAATTTAATAGTTCTGATCTGAGCAGCATGTGAAAGAACAGTAGTTGTAATCAATCTTATTTTCTGTTGAAAAATGGTATTAGCTTGATAAAGGAAGGGCATGTTTAACTGTCATCTCATAACCTTCTATTGCAAAGCATGTGGGGAAATAAACGGGAAAAATACACACATTTTTCATAACGATAGTATATCTTTAGTTGTGTTCTTCAGTTTACCAAAATATCTGTGGAAAAATTGTGTAGATATTTGTATGTCTATTTTTTTTAGATAGCCTGGCTTAATAGAGGTATTCACTGAGAAAGAATATGTTAGATATACAGTATAGATATAGATATCCAAACAATATTTTTTTTAACAGAAGTCAATGTAAATATCAAAGAAAGTCAGGTTAACTACTGACTCTAGAATACTTATTTGAATTAACAGTTATTTGAAGGTACGATCAGTCACAAAATGCTCTATATTTTTTAAATTTCAGATAATTCAGGAATTGAAAAGTAAAGATGTTAGCAAATCTTTCCGAAAATCAATAAACAAAAAGCAAGGTATCACAGCAATTGGAGGAACATCAGCAATATCTAGTGAGGGGACACAGCACTCTTATTCAGGTAAGAAATAGTTAAATATGGGCAAATTGTACATGGAGGAAGACTCTTTAAATTTGCACTACAGATAAAACAGAACCTAACTGGAAAATGTTGGTGCTGAAAGCAAATGAACACAACAAAAGCAGGTGGAGATAGACAAGATAAGTGTAGGTGATAGTTTATTAACTCTCTTCAGTTCTTTCTAATTTCATGGTGCACTTGGAGGCAAGTTGGGCATCTGTGTGAGAGCAAAAGAGGAAAGCAAGCACTGACAGCTTGTAAGGGAGAAAATGGCCCCTTTGGCATACTTCTAGCAATGCCAGTCAAGTTTTTGCCTTCATTACATGCTAATGGACTCTTATTCCTATATTCAGATAAAAAATGAATCCTTATTTTCATTTCCACAGCGTTAACTAACATGAACTAAAAACCCACTAACAAACCACCACAAATCCTTTCTGGATGGACTGGCCTCCTCAGCTGTCTCTGCCGTTATGGAATTTTTCACTCCTACATGGTTTTTGCAGACTCTCACACTTAAGAAGCTGCTTTTAATATTTGATCTGTTTCTACCTCTCTGTGCTGCATGTAATTTCAGTTGGTAATTCTGCCTAATTGCATTGCAGCTCCTGATGAGAGTGTGAACCACCTTCTAGGATCATATTCCAATCAGCAATATTGCAACTTTTTTGATTGACTTAAGTCTGGAATTTGTGCGGTTCCACATTGTGTTAAGATTCTATATATGAGGAAGATTCACTTTGATTAGCCAAAGGTGGCAATATCCTCTCTTTCAGTAGGATTCCAGCACGAGCTATACCTGGTACATCCTCAAAGCAGGGCATCTGCTCCTTCTCAAAGGATGCCTGTGAGGCATCAGACATAATTCTTTAGACACTGTTTTATTTTTAGTGGAGAGAAACAAACCCCACTAGAGTACAATTCACCTGGCCCAGCCATCTTGTTTATGATGAGGTGAAGTGTGCTCTAGTGTGGGATCTGGCAGACCCGCTGCAGCTCTGCCTTGGAGGGCCTGCTGAAGAGATTCTAGAATTTCACATTGTTTCCCATGGACAATGAAAGAAGTGTAATGAGTCAGGTGCATCTTGAGGTGAGGTGAATACCACCTCTGCTGTTTGGGAATTTGGATACTGAGACTTGATTGACTGTTATCCAAATGAGCTTTCTTAGATACATAGTAATAAATTCTGCACTGAATATGAAAGAGAATTTTAAACTGACATAATAAACTTTTTAAGTCTCTCAAAGCTAAAGGCAGTTCAGCAGTTAAGATCAGTCTCAAAAGGCTGCCAGTCTCTGAAGTCCAGTAGGAAGCTGAACGAAACTGTTTTAAACCAACAGTAAATGGATTGAGATGTTGCATATTTCAGATGAGAAAAATTCCCCTCTTCTTTGTAATTGCTGAGAAACTGAATTTGAGGATATCTTCCCTATGATATTCCTATGATTTTTATGTTATCCTTCAGAAAATCACTAGCTATTTAGACGGTGCAGTGGGAGAAGACTCAGTCTGCACTTACCATTTTTTGTATTCTTTCCCATGGGTTTGATTTTTTTAATAACTGACCCCCGTGAAACTAAGGAGTTTCGTTGCAGATGAACCTCTTTGACTCAAGTATGCTGTTAGTAGTCTGTGTTCATGGAAATTTTAATCTATTATTTTAATGCTGTCTTTCTTTTCAGAGGAAGAAAAAGTTGCTTTTGTTAATTGGATAAATAAAGCTCTGCAAGATGACCCAGACTGTAAGCACCTCCTACCCATGAACCCATCAGATGCCAGTCTGTTTAAATCCCTTGCAGATGGCATCCTTCTTTGGTGAGTCCAAGGCTGTGAGAAAGAAAAGAAATTAATCTCAAAGGTTAAAAGCTGATCACAGTGACATGAATTGGAAAACTTTAGACAGGCTTTAACATAAAGACTTTACTTTTAAATATGTCAATCAGGATGTAAAATGGGGAAAATGTGTTTGCCCATAGAAATGTGATTTTTAGCAAATTTTTAATGTGACTCTGTGCATATGTTATAGAAGCAGTTTTCCACTTCAGACCCACCATTATACATGCTAGATGTGTGCAGGCTGTTTATAAAGGAGATAATTAAACAGTTCATAAATTCATTAGTTGAAATAATTAGAAAACTTGACTACTTCAAATATTTTTATGTTACTTATTATAGTCACTAAATCATGGGATAGCAGGAACAGAATTCTGAATTAAAGCCATAGTAAAACAGAGAGCATATAGTAGGTTCCTTAACTTTAGTCTGCTGTAACTTTCTAGCTAGTTAAAGCAGATTAATAGTACTTACTCACACACCATGGTAACAAGGGATTAGCATATTAGTATTGATGCAAATTAGTCTTGAGATCCATGTAGATACAAGGTACTGCAGAAATGCAGTGCACAAATACACTGATTATACTACACAGTTTTTCAGCAGAGACCATTTCAGTTACTTGGATTTACAGTTTTAATCTTCTCAGGAACTTTTTTTGACAATTATAGGTATGAGCTATTAATTATAAAAGCCAAATGCAACATATTATCTGGGGCATTCTGAATGAATGTGCAATTATTTATTGGAGGAGAAGAGATTTAGAGGATGGGGTTTTTTTTTAATCTTGTCAGAAATATTTGCAGTTAGTTTAAAGTGTTAGTAGTTTGTAATCAAATAATATATTTTCTGAGAAATGGAAGTTTATTCAAACTCTTGACTTTTCTTCCTTAGCAAAATGATCAACTTTTCACAACCAGATACAATTGATGAAAGGGCTATTAATAAGAAAAAACTCACTCCTTTCACTATTTCTGTAAGTACTGCATGCATAGGAACTTGCCACAAATGAAAAAGTAAAACATTTTTCTGTTTTAATGACAGTTCTCATTGTCTTCTGGTGGAGAAAAAAAAAATTTAAAATTCTATGTAATAAAAAAATCTTAAAGCATGAGATTGTATTTTCTAATAAACTCTGCTGCATTCTCCTATTTCTTAGATGATTTACAAACAAACATGATTTTTCATGCTTTTCCTAATTCTTTCTCTATTAGCTATTTTTGTTGTGCTTTACTGAGTACCTGAAGAAAATAATTTTAGACTTCTGAGTGGGTGGTCAGGTTGTATTTTAGCAGAAAGTATCTGCATAGCTGTATACTCTGTGGAAGGATGGTACACTTTCAATACTGGACAGCAACTGGGACAGAAGATGAGACTGATTTTTAATAGTGTATGAAGTCATAAAAAGTTTGACAGAAACAGTTTTTAAGAG
The DNA here is from genome assembly GCA_013396875.1 of Vireo altiloquus. Classification (NCBI taxonomy): domain Eukaryota; kingdom Metazoa; phylum Chordata; class Aves; order Passeriformes; family Vireonidae; genus Vireo; species Vireo altiloquus. The sequence continues at coordinate 563,380 of VZRF01013636.1, forward strand.
CTTATTTTTGGGTTTAAGTAAACAGGTCTGGAAAGGGAAGTAGATCCATAAGTTACTGGCCCAATGGGAAAAAACTGCTGATTAAAAATCTCAGTTAAATGCCAGACTTTTCATTTCAGGCTATGATGTTAAAATATGAAAAGGTAAACCTCAGTATGTTCTAAATCCTTCAAGTGGGTTTTGTAATCTCTACTTATTCAAAGAAGATTTGTCAGCAAAGATGATGCTGCATGTGTTTATGTTGTCTCTGTAGATAGTTAAAATATGATACAGGAAAATAGTAACATTTACAATAGCTGCCAGCTATTTTTTCTTGGAATCTTTGTCAATATCTTTGACAATCACTAGCTTTACTTTGAGTGTCAGCATTTTGAATTGCCATGATTTTCTAATGCTCTTCATTCAATTACAGTTTAACAATTGCTTGAATAAGTGTGTAAGATTCAAGATGGGATGACAATGATGTCAGTAGTATCCTGTGCAGGACTCCATGCAGGAGTTCCATATGAACATGTTTTTCAGGATCAAGCCTCTGATATTTTGAGCAGTATTGTTTAATTTGTATAACTGATACTTATGAATTGCAAAAAGTAATTTGATTAGAGCATTCCTTAGTAATCCAAGCTGCAGAAGGTGGCCCACAATTTTTTGGTGGGTCCGTACTAAACACTGTCAATAATGTTTTCCATTAATTTTGGTATGATGCAAGGTAGTTCACAAAAAATCTCCAGAGTGCAGTTTTCCATTGGAAGCCACTGAACTAATGCATTATTTCTTCTGAAGTTTAATATGAACAAATTTACTAAAAAATACAATCTCACAAGTTTGTTATATGATGATATTCCAAATAGGAAAACCTAAACCTGGCTCTGAACTCAGCATCTGCCATTGGCTGTACGGTTGTTAATATTGGATCACAAGATTTGCAAGAAGGAAAACCACACTTGGTATTAGGACTCTTGTGGCAGATCATTAAAGTTGGCCTTTTTGCTGATATTGAGATCTCCAGAAATGAAGGTAAGAGTAATGCCAGGTGTAGCAATGTCAGCCACTTGGAATTAGCTCAGACCACAATAGCAATGATTTCAGCTTTCTCTCAAACTTGCTTTTAGCTCTTATTGCCTTGCTAAATGAAGGGGAAGAGCTGGATCAGTTAATGAAGCTTTCCCCAGAAGACCTCTTGCTACGCTGGGTGAATTACCATCTGGCCAATGCAGGGTGGCAGAAAATCAGCAACTTCAGCCAAGACATTAAGGTATGTAGTTATTTGCTCTCATAATCAAACATAATGGTGTTAAAACACACTGTGCATAGAAAAAAATTAGAAGTATTTAGATACAATAGTAATCTGCTTTCTCTGGCTGTAGGTTCATCCTGCATTTTTCAACATTGAAAGAGCATTATTTTGATCTCTTCTGTTTAGTTACTCACCCCATGTATTGTCACATCACAGTGCAAAGTGAACATTTCCAATAAGCTCATATCCAGGGAAATTCTAATGTTGTAAGATGGCTATTAGAGTTATTTAGGACAATTTGCACCACCTTATTAGCTGCCTAATAACTCCCAGTCACTGCTGTGCTGGTGTGTCAGCAGACTGAAAGGGTTGAAAGGTTCCTTGGGGCAGGTGGCAGAGCTGCATAGTTCTCTCTTCAGTCATTCTGCATAAGGCATGCAGAGCATTGTAGTAGCCCAGCTGAGGAGAGAGCACAGCAACTTTTTTAAACTAAAAGCAAAGGAGGAAGATTCCCTCAGGTGGTTAGACCTCCTTTCATTGGCAAAAACTATGTCATTAATTGCAAGTTACATCTTTTCAAATGCTACCTAGAAGGCTGTTATTAAAGCAGACTGTAACTAGGGTTTTATATGAAAACTGCTACTATGGTAAAAATATTGTATGGTGTTTAAAAGAAGTATTAAATACTTCTAGAACTAGTACAGGTTTATTTTTTCTTCTAGTTTCTTACTGAAAAATTGATCTTTTTTGTGGGTAACCACATAAATTTGCCCTGAATGTCTTAATTACAGTAGTCTAGTCAATATTCCACTGAATAATTTTAACTAGGATTATCTGGAATAATTAGGAGACATTCCTTTTCTCTGCAGTCTGGCTGAGTAAGTTCTATGTGAAGCAGGGTATTAAAATGGCTGTATGACTGACCTCATCCATATTAACTGAAATTAGGGCACTGTATTTTTGATTCCTGTGGCTTTTGGATTGCACTATTAGAGCAACAAATGTAGGAAAGGCTATATACTTGCTGCCTTTTTTTTTTTTTTTTTAAGTATTACCCTGCTTGTTTCAGGATTCAAGAGCATACTACCATCTGTTAAATCAGATTGCACCCAAAGGAGATGACCTTGATCAATTGCCCATTAAAATTGACTTTACAGGATTTCATGTAAGTATCCAGAAATGTAAAAATAGACTGAAATTATCTGAGAGTGTATGTATGTATGATACATACTCTCTGTATGTATCCAACATTCTGGTTATCAGGTTGTCCCTGAATCCTCTTTTGTTTCCTACTGTGTGCAAAAATTCAACCAGATTCCTCAGTGCTACAAAAGCTTAAGTGGGAAAAAACTTGAGTAAGTTGTAAAGTGCTGCAGAAACACGATAATGCATCCTGTAGCCTAAAGTTTGGAGTATGTTTTACTTGGAGTAGTGTATGTTGATTCTCAGTTGGGTCATCCAACATGAATATTACAACATCCTGCTCAGTTCTCCTCGTCTGGAATTTAGACAAGGAAAAAGAGTAAACTAGACAAACCTTGTGATCCTTCCTTTAACCAAATAGCATTTAGAAATAACTTGTGAGCCCTCCCAATTACCAGGAGGAAAGTGTAGCATCCATGAAGCTTTAAGTTGTATAGGGACAGAGGGTCTAAAACCAGCCTACATGGATGTGAAAACACTTGTCTAAGCTGCTTTATACTGCTTGTTGGAAGGATTATTCTGAGAGTGCCTTGGATACTAAGTTGAACTGCATGCCCGAGTGACCTATGTATCAATCAGAATCTAAAGTAGAATCTTGTTATTCATTATAATTGTGAAACCCATGTGCAGGATTGTTTGCTAACATGCTTTAGTTCTATTAAACTCCTTGTTTGCTTTGTTTACTCCTGTTTGGGGGGTTTTTTGAGAATGAGAAAGAGTAGAAGTTAGTTTTTTCCATGTAATTTCCTGTTCATATGATCATGTTCTGTAATGAACCAGTATATTAATAATAAAGACCAATGGACAAAACACACAAACTGCAAACTTACGATGATTAAGAGGCAAAAATATTAAAAAGACAGCAAGTTTGAAGCATTCAAACTCTTACTGAGGGTTTTGGTCATCATCTGTAATTACTGTGCTTGAGAATATTGGTTTAAAGCAGTGATGGTGAACCTTTGGCACGTGTAGAAGAATATACAATATGGGAATCAACAGCCTGGAAATGGAAATATAATCACTACTAATATGGCTGCAGTTGCTGTGATTCATGAGGAATGCTGTGCTGACAGCCATGGAAGTGAAGGACAGTAGAAGAAAGAGGGGAATTGTCATGTGCTATAAGAGCTAGCTTAGGCATTGGCAGAATGAGGGAGGAACTGACATGGGTCTTTTAAAGATTTCCCTATCTGAAGATGTGGTAAAATCTAGTAGTAGACTCAACTGTAAATTAATTTTTGTTTGTTTTTCTTTTTAGGATAAAAATGACTTGAGGAGGGCTGAATACATGCTCCAACAGGCAGATAAGTTGGGCTGCAGACAGTTTGTAACTCCAGCTGATGTGGTTGCAGGCAACCCTAAGCTCAATTTGGCTTTTGTTGCAAATCTCTTTAACACATATCCAACCCTGCACAAGCCTGACATTTCGTCTTATGATCTCAATTTATTAGAAGGTACTCAACCTACTGACTATACAGAAGATAAGAATATTAGTGATTTCTATTTAGGTGTTCCTTCTAGGTTGTGATGTAGGATCCCTGTGTGCTGGTGCCTGTGTTTACTCAATAGCAGACAATACAAGCCTTAGTAGAAATCCCCGTTAGTGTGTATATTGTTCACTTGTTTTAGCCTGATCAAATGGTTATTCCTGAATAACCTTCTGTCATTCTGCAGGAGCAAAAACTGTCCTCCTACTTTCCTTTCAGTTTCACATGCATTTTCCATGCTATTTATATTTTAGCTGATATACAAATTCTAACTTTTCTTTGCAGTGATATATTATGCAACTATAATAGGCTTTAAAAGTATTTTTCACATAGTGCATTTATATATATGTGTGTGCATTAGTTTTCTGCCTTTTAAAGTAGGAAAATTTTTTTCAAAAAGTCTTCCGTATCAGCAATCTATATTAATCTATTGCATCAACAGCCTGTATAGATCCTATCGTATCAGGGAATTTGGCCTTTAACTGTACAGTTCAGATCTCTAATGCTAGAGATAAAGGGATAATTGGTAACAACCTTTGGCTGTTGCCCTTGCTGTGGACCAGCTAATCTAGGATAATGAAATGGCTCCTGCCAGTGTATTTCACAGTTGTTCACTGGTCTCAAAGGAATGTGAGAATCAGGGGTGCTGCACTTGGGAGAATCATCAGCAATGTTCACATAGTCCTCTGCAGTGCCTTCTCGTGCCTTCCTCTTACTGTTCCTATCAGGTTTCCTTTCCATCTAGGTGAGTCCATCTTCCTTTGCTCCTATATTTTTCATAATTTGTCTGCGCTGCTGCATCCCTGGGTCACAAATCTTGTGCCCCTCAGACCATTCCTATTTCAGGCTTCTTGCACTTCTAGCTTCAGCTGGGTGCCAACTGTGTTGTGATAGAGGTTGCAGAGCACAGGACATTGTCTTCCCTTTTCAGGGGAATATCCCCAATCACTGCAGTCCCTGCTGGCCGGGACAAATGATTGAAGGAAAGGTCTGCTCCTCCTCTGCTTCAGTTTTGTTAGAAATGTCAGCTCCAGGAGCTGTGTGGAGGTGGAATACGTTCAGTTCAGCTTCTCTGCTCTGAAGATAAAGTTGCTGGTGTGATTTGAAATACCGAAAACTTGGTTAAATTGGAACAGTTTTCATTGGCATGGGAAAAACCAGTTGATTAGTTTCTGGACTTTCCTGAAACATTTAGATGAGAATGAAGTCTCAGCCAAACCAGTTTAAAAAGTTATAATCAGCTGAATGCTAGACTATGATTTTGTAATGATAAATACCAACCAAATTTAACTTACTATCTACAGTATATGTTTTAGGGATGGATAATCATGCCAATGTTACCTGTTCAAAGAAAAGTAGATGACTCTGTTTTGCCCTCAAATAATAATTCCCGTGATGTTGAGTAGATCCAAACCATCAAAATAGTTATTTCAGCCCAAAGACAATGTTTTTAATGTTTTTTTCCTGTTCATGTTTTGTTTGTTTTCCATTAAGTCCTGTGTTTATTCCAATGTTTTCTCAAACTGTTGATATAAAATATGACATTAATTTCTTTATAGTTTCATCATAGATTGTCTGTTGAAATCTGACTCATAATTTATAATGCTTTCCTGTTTTGCTTCATGAAATGCAGATTTGACCCCTCCTAATGTAGGTACTGTATTTAGTACTTTTCTGTACTCCATAAAAGTTTATTCTGCAATTTTTCTTTCTTCTGTTTTTTTCCCCCTATTGTTTAATCATCTCTGTCCTTTTCTGGTTGATTTTTTGCATTGTTCTTACATTTTTCTATTGTTTTAATATGCCGTCATAAGTAAGAGAAGGAAAAAACCCACAGCATATAAAATGGGGGCAAGAGTTGCAGTAAGTCAAATGCCATACAGGTATTTTGGGGGTTTAGCCAGTAAGGGCTTTCCAGGAACCGAGACATCAACCTGTAGGCATGTGTGGGTGAGTAGAGCTTTCTGAAAGTCTTCATTTTCCTGCATAAATTCCATCTTTTGAAGGACTGTCCCACCCAAAGAGCGTGATGTGGCTGTCCTCTTCAATTTAAGAAAATTAATGCTGTGCATAAACTGACATCTGCACTGATAATACATCTGGTGATGTGCACTGATATATGGAGAGCATATGCCTCAGGAATCTGACACAGCAAAATGAACATTTGATATTGTGTGGGGGTGGAGAGGGCAGTTCTGAGCTCACTTAATGCATGACCTTTGCATGTTGCTGCTGATCCAAGGAACCTCTTGCTTATGGGGAAAGCAGCAGTTTGGAGTCGAAGTCATGCAGAAAGCCAAGTTCTTGGGGGGAGGAAGAGGAGGGACTTGTGTCCACCCACATTTCCTCCAGTGTAGATGTCCTGTGCTATTGCTTACATTACTGGCAGCCATTGTGGCTGTCACCACGAGGGGGTTATGTACTCCCACTCAGACTGGCTGAACTTTGGGTGCAACTGCTTCGTGAGCTCTGTGGTCTTCCAGAGGTAATCTTAGATATATTTGGAGCTTTTTGGATTCTTGACCCCCCTCCCTATGGCTACTCTCCACTCAGTTCCACAGTGTAATGATCTCAAAGAAGAGATAGCAATAAATATAAAGGATACTACCAAATTTGCTCCTCTCTCTTTTGTGTAGCTCTGCCCCCTTTCTGCAGTTTTCCAATGATTTTGGCTATCTGCTGCACCACTCAGCAGAAGATATGCTCCTGATAGGATCACAAGGTATATTTTGAATAAAAGAATAGAGAGAAAAAATTGGTCAGTTCTCAGCCATCTGGAAAACTTATGAACGCTTATGTATTGCATGATAAAGGGATTTGTTTAGAGTGGCATATTAAATATAGTATGCTGGGTTTAGTTCCTGGATTCCCACTCTCCAAAAGGTTCCTGACCAACTTGCATGCTCTTGCTCCTGCTTGGCTACTTGGAATTCTCTGACAATGTTAAGCATGCATTTTAGAATTCTCAGTCTGAGTGCAGTTGCTGAGTATCTGTTTTTGTGGCTACGCTGTTTAGTAAGAGTTCACTAAATAACGTTGGTACTGTCTTTGCAATGGACAAGTTCCTAAAAGCACTTTGCAGTCAGTATTTTAGGTCCTGCAAATCAACTCAAAGCTCAGTAACCATAAAATCATTAAAAAGAAGCATAAGGCACTTCCTTCAAAAAACTATAATCTCAAAGATACTCTTTATAAACTTAAATTATTTATCATTCTTGAGTTGTGATTGTTTTTTAAATGGAAAATTGGTATTTTTAATAACTTTGTCACAAAGTGTGATTCTTTTAAATTTTAATGTGGCAAGAAATATGTGAAACAAAGCTCTCTGATGACCTTGCAGAATACTATTTTCTTTGTTTCTTCTGTTTCATCAGTGGCTCCTTGGTTATTTTTACAAGTAAATATTTGAAACAAACACTAATTCAAATTGTATATTAAAAAATTCATAATTTAGAAAATGTATCAGTAAGATTACTATCAACTACTTAATAATAATTGGAAAGGAAAGAACATGGTAAGGTGGCTAAAACCTTTAAAATTAAATTTATTCTGCTAGAAATTGTAAACTACAGCTGAAGTTTCTGAAGTCCAGAGCTTTTTGTATGAAAGGGTAAGAGATCTAGATTAAAATGGTAACTTCTGTCTAAGAATCAATGTTATGGCATAAGTCTAGGCATGGACAGATAATGTTAAAGAGATTTTCTTTCTAGTCTAATGGTAAATACATGTTTACACAGTAGCTTCATTTTACAAAAACATTAATCATTCTATAGTCAGCCTAGAATTTCAGTACTAAATGAGACAGTTTTCATGCTATATAAACCTCATCAGGCAGACTTCGTATTGTTACTCTCTAAGGAGCAAATGAAAACAGTAAAGAAAATCTTGCATAGGTATTTGTGCTTCATTGTGGAGAAATCTGCTCTTTCATTGTTTGGAGAGGTTTTCTCCCCCCTCAATGTCTTCTCTGTTTTCTCAACTGTGGATTATCAACCCAGGACAACAAAGTGATGAGGTTATTTCAAGCTCACATATTCAGGCTAAATATTTTCCCAAATGCTCCTCTTTGATGCAAGAGAAAACAGCTTATGCAGCATGGATTCACATGCAGATGGCCACAGAGACGTTGTTAGCATTTGGGTAGTGTTGTATGTAGAAAATTAATGAATTATTGCAAGCTGTATCTTTATAAAGAATTAGTTTAGGACTCATGATTGCAATAATAAAAGCAATCTAAGTCAGGAAAGTGAAGGTTGGGGTTTTCTTCCTAGTGAATTTTCTACAGTTCTTGTAAGTGGAATTGCTAGTTAAAACTGTGGGGATAACTGGCCCCTGGGCAGTATAAATAGCTTCACAAATTTAACCAATACAACACTACCTTGCTAAGTTTTCAGTGCTAAAAACTAAAAAAATGAAATCTGTTGATTTGGGGAGACCCTTTGCAAATTAATACCCTCAACTTCTGTGAGGAGAGGGTGGAGTTGTAGTGTCTGGTGTGTTAGTACTGACTTTTAATAAAAAGATGCCATTTCAAACAGATTTAATGGTACTGTTGAATGCAGTTTCCACTCATTTTAGCTTTAGTAAATTATTATTAATAATCTCCCTGATATATTAATTATGTGAAATACAACAAAAAATTTATTTCTGTATTTTATCAAATTGTATTCACTCAGAAAAATGTAGTCTAATAGTACTCCCTGTAGAGCCCTTATCCCTGTGCCCAGAACTGAGTGAATCTCAATGGGATAGGATTGCCTCATAGTATAGACTACTCCTTGGGAAGTTATGAACTCATTTGGGGGGGTGGGGAGGGATAAGGGAACCATTTAAATATTGCTTATTAAAGTGTTTTCTCCAATAACTTATATAGAATTATATTTGTCACCATAGGAGAAAGTAACGAAGAAAGGACTTTCAGAAACTGGATGAATTCACTGGGTGTAAGCCCATATGTTAATCATTTATACAGGTAAGATTTTTAAAAAAACAATTATTTGACTTCCCTTGGGTGACAGGGGAAGAAAGAAGGAAAGAAGAGGGGGAAGTTGTATTTCTACTAGAATAGTGATTTCCAGGTTTCCACTTCAAAACTCCTCTGTAGAACCACATTAAACAGTATCTAAGTAGACTATTCCAGTCATAATCTAGAAATACTAGAAAACCTAAGAAGGTTCAAATGTTCCCTCTCATTCATGTTCCCTCTCATTCACTTGTACTTTGAATTACCTTTTTTTTTTAAAGTTGAGGTAATTGTGTTTTATGATGCATAATTTTTGTTTTCTCAGTAGACTGTAAGAAGGTCTGCAGTGTAGTATTCCCTCAGATGAAGGGCTTTATAACAAGCTTTTTAGATGCTTCTGGTCACTTACAAATTGTGCCAGAAGTTGATTCAAATCTATCAATAAAAGATGAGATTGAGGGAACAAATGGGAACACCTGCTTGTATGTATATTTACTATTAGGTTTCATTATTTCTGTTTTCTGACCTCTGTAAAGTGATCTGTAGGTACCTTAATGTGGAGAATTTCATTTAGTAAGTAGCTGATGGGGATTATCAGTAATGCAACATATAATGGGAAAATAATACTTTACCTACTGTTCTTCTTTTGCAAGATAAGTACATTGATTTTGATTATTCTTCAGCAAAATACATCTGTAGGTATCTGCAGATAAAGCACGAGTATTTAACATTTGGGAAAGTCCTGAGGGAACTAAAATTAGATCAATAAATAAAAACTCTTTTAGTGGCTATTTTGTCTATACCTGCCTTATGAAAGTAAGTATTTAATTGAAGCTGGTAAAGCCAGTGGCTGAGCTTGCTTCACTAAGATTTGTGAAAATACTGAAATTAAATGCAGAATTTGATGTATATAATTTTAGGAATTAAGCAATAGAATATAGGCCCATTTCTTTACCGAACGGCACAAATTTTTATTTAAGAGTCTGGAATTTTTCAGCAACTTAATTACACTGTGAGAAGTCTTAAGTACTTTCATTGTCAATCTGACCTTTTGTGCTTAAAACCATTGTTTTGCTCTGGTTTAGTGACCTTTCTGATGCTTTAATCATCTTCCAATTGTACGATATGACGCGTGTGCCCGTTGACTGGAGCCACATCAACAAACCTCCTTACTCCTTACTGGGTGGCAATATGAAGAAGGTGGGTGCATGCTCTGGGGTGCAGTCCAGCTTCACTGGCTCCCATTGTGCTGGTGGCAGTCTGTGCTGTTGAGATTTCTGTGCTGCTGAGATAGGCCTGGGGGGGAAAAAAGAAAAATGAAATTTTCAGTTATTGTCCCAAAGAATAAATAGCAGTTACGGCACATATCACCTTAGTTACTAAACATGGACACTTTTTGGCAATATTTAATTTATGGCCTAATTTGGATCTATATGTGAAAGCTTCAGGCCTGACATGGCTGTTGTTGCTGGATGCTCTCATACCATGAGGTGTTTCCTCCCAGAGCAGTTTTATATGCCCAGAGGATTTGGGTAAGACTTGCAGAATCCAAGCTTTCACTTAGTTTTGTGATTGTTGTGAAACCTGAAATGTAGAGGTTAAAAATTACTGCCTATTTAAGAAGAACACATTTCATTATCTTTCTAAGTATAGTTTTGATATAAATATATTTTATTCACTGCCTTAGTGGAAACTTCGTTTTCTCAAATGTGGAAAAATATTATCATTGGAATCTTGCATAATTGCATTTAGAGTAAAAACTGAGTTATTTTAATCACAGGGTAGCTAGACTGGAAATCTTTTCTAGCTTCAAATCTCACTGTAGGTAACAGTGAGCCAAAGTAATTTAAAATACACATAGATTATAGGTCTGTATTGCAGAAATATTAAGGTTTTTTCATTATTTGCTCACAAAATTTATTTTTAGATTGAGAATTGCAATTATGCAGTAGAACTTGGGAAGACAAAAGCCAAATTCTCACTGGTTGGTATAGCTGGACACGATCTAAATGAGGGTAATCCAACTCTGACTTTGGCTTTGGTATGGCAGCTGATGAGAAGGTAAGTTAGGCACAGTGTATGATAGATGTGTATATATGTGTCTGTGCACGTGTGCATGTGTGTCTGTATATCAAGGCAAATTAAAGCTACTGCTCAGGCCACCCCACTCTAAATCTTAGAGCAACCTCTAAATATGCCCATTCTCAAAGAGAGACTTGTATATGTGTTTTATCGTTTTTCATACTGTGTAGTAACTGAAGCCACAATTTATAGCAACAATTAAAATCTTATAAACTAGAAACTCTGATTAAAATTATAAATCCTGCAGCAAGTAAAAAGAGCTCAACTTATTTCATGTTGATTCCATGAATCTTTCTAAATATTTGTGACACCCAAGGAGGTGGTAGTATATACTATAGAAGTTAAAAGGGTAAAAAATTATAGGCTATCACAGCTATAGTTATGTAAGTATCATCAAATCAAAATCTTGTTACTGTATTATGCATGAAAAATAATTATAATGTGATTTCAATAAAGAGTGTTTTATTGCAAATGTTTTCCACATATTAGTTTTCTGAGACCTATCCCAAAACACTTAGTGGTTTTTGTTTTCAGATTGTTGTGATTCAGTTTTCAAGGACTAAGACAGTAGGAAGCCATTTAAACTTAGAAAGTAAAATTAATTATGATGTACTGAGTAAAATAAAGGCATGAAGATGTTGCCGTGAATATTATCAGATTTGGGATATTATTTTGTTCTTGTAACCTTGAAAAGTGATTTCAAGTACTAAATAGTCTATACGGTTAGGGTACCTTTATTTTGCTTTTGCTTATAGCTTTGTACTGTTAGAAGCGTTGAATTCTACTACTCATTTTAACTTGGGCTCCTGTTATCTTTATTGAAGGTATACTTTGAATGTACTATCCGACCTTGGAGAGGGGGAAAAAGTAAATGATGAAATTATCATTAAGTGGGTGAATCAGACACTTACACAAGCAAATAAGAAAACTTCAATTATAAGTTTCAAGGTAATCAATTTTATTTACTTTTCTTTCCACATATAATAAGACCTGGAATTTTTAACCTGATCTGTTAACAATTTGGCTTTAACAGTGGCTCTCCCATCAGCTAGCAAAATTGTTTAAGGAAATATTTCTGATGGTCAGTGAATCTTCAAAAGTATTTTAAAAATCTATTAATAACAAATTATAATATCTGCAGTAAGATTCAAAACAAAAACCCCAACAACAAAAAACAGAAAAAAAAAGTTTAAACTTTCAAAGGGCCTTCTGTCTGAAGTTACCAGTGTTTGGGCATGACATGTCAGATATTTTCCAAGTTTTTTGATACAGGCACTCTCATGCTTGTACAAGTGGGAAAAACAATTTTGGAAATACCAGAGGCAGATGACTGCTTCTCCTAGGAGCTGGTTAAAAGATGTACTCAGGCGTGACAGAGCCGGGAGAGGGAGCCCACGGTAACCAGCGACACCTTGTGTCTTCCTTGGCACTGCTGATGTGTAGCAGACCAGGGGAAAACAGGAGCTTTTCCCATTCAGCAAAAAACAACACATCGATGAAGGAAGTACTCCTTCCACACTATTTAAGTGTTAAACACAAAAGAAGCCATATGTACGTCAGGAGTGTTATTCTGTATGAATCTATTGCTTTAGAAATGGCTGGTTAATAATTGCACACAAAGGTAACATTCTACAGGTTCATTGTATAACCTGAAGCAATTATGTCTATGGTTTAAAACAGGAACATAAGAACCTAGCAAGTTAAATATTTGAGAGTTCACTAGGTTATGAACTTTATTAGGTAAGCTTTACTAATTAAAAAATTAAGTAAAAATATTTTCACTCTAGAAGGTAACTCGGGCCTTCATTTTCTAATGAGACAATGCTGCTTCTTTTATTTCTACATAAATTGTTATAATGGTGGTATTATGTAAGTTGAAAATATGACAAGAATCTATCTCAATATCTTGCCTTTGGTATGCCTGTGTTTTTGGGGGGATACTAGTTGTGTTTTTAAGAGAATTCAACTGATGGTTGACCAATAAAGATAAGGAGGTACTGATGTAAAGTGACACTATTCGGTATTCCTTTTTTGTACTACTAATTTTTTACAACATTCGCATAAATGTTGTCTTTCACCATTTGGATTTTGGGATTACCATGGCAAGCAGACTGTAGAGAATGCAGAAGTGTCTCATTTCACTGTGGACTCTGAAAGCCAAATTCGATTGCATTGCCATTAGTTCAAACAGAAAAAATGATGAAGGTGTGTCTTGGCGATATACTCCGTGCATTTAATGTCTTGAAGCAGAATTGTATTAGTATTTTTAAAGGTATAATTAGTATGATGGCTCTGTGGGACTTCCCTGAACTGGCAATCATAGTTCTGACCTGGTGACGAAGGCAGCAGTGTCCCATGGCTTGTGCTCAGCCACTGCAGGGCCTGAGCCAGCCTCACTGGCACTGTCTGTGCTTGCTTTGGCATCAGCCGTTCCTTCTCTGCCCAGACAGCTGCGAAGGAATAATTGCAGCAACAGCTCTTGCTCTTTCAGGAATGTCTGTGTATTAAATACAAAATACAGACTGCTCATGTTAGCTGAGAATACCATCTGAGTTGAAAAATTGTGAAAAGAGTGTGCCATAAACTACTGGAGAAAATAGTTCCGTGGCAAGAAAACAAGGAAAATATACATATTGAGGAATGTAAATATCTTTTTATTGTCTTGAAAGTCTGGTCTTTGATCTTCTATCAAAATTTCTTCCTTCCTTAGGGCTTTAGGAGGGAAGTTTGATGAATAAATTTAAACCGTTTGTGCAATAATGATACCAGCACAGTGAACATTATAATATTAATTGCAGAAAAGAACATTAGATTTCATAAAGGGTGAGAAAAACCTTCACACTGAAGTAGCAAAACAGGCTTCTGTCTTTCAGTATGCATGCAAGATCTGCTGTAGGGTTTTTTGCATTTTGAAGATGGAGTAATCAAAGCAGATTGCTTAAACTAATCTTGTGAGTCTTTTTCTTTTAGGACAAATCAATTAGCACTAGCTTACCTGTCCTAGATTTAATAGATGCCATTGCACCAAAAGCAGTTCGTCCAGAAATGGTCAAGAGAGAAGACCTTTCTTACCAAGACAAATTGAATAATGCCAAGTAAGTTTTAAATGAATGCTTCGTATTTTCTTGAAATGCAGGACATGCATGAATTCACAATGTAATGCATGATTTTCTGATTTGTTAAGAGAAAGGTGACACTAATATTAACTCATTTTTTTTATTAGAATATAAATTCTAATATTTTTGGGTTATTTTTCCAGTGTATCTAAAATATGAACTCAAATTCACAGCTGATACAACCTATCACCACTGCTCTGCAATTGGTTTCTTAATAGTCTGCCATAGCTCATATTGGTTTTGACCAAAATAAATGCTTTGATAACCAGCAGCAAAACATCTGCCAGTACACTTGTCAGTACATGTTTTCTTCACAATAATGTCCATTTTCTAGGAGAGCCTAAGTACTGATTAAACAGGCATATCTTGTTGTGAGTTTTGACATATTAGTAGATGCCAGAAAAATAACAGTATTTGTTTTCTCTTGTTTTCCAAGGTATGCCATTTCAGTTGCTCGAAAAATCGGTGCTCGTATTTATGCTCTCCCAGATGATCTGGTTGAAGTGAAGCCAAAAATGGTGATGACAGTGTTTGCATGTTTGATGGGAAGAGGACTAAACAGAATAAAATAATGAAGACATGTAATATAATTTTCTGCCATGTTAAGCACGATGAATGCCTCGCAGTTTACAGACTTCTGAAGCTTAGTATGAAAAAAATTGTATGCACAAATATACTCATCAATTATCTTTTAACAATGTGTTTATATTAGTTCATTTTATTCAATTTCATAACACATGAATTATTTATGGCTAATATTGTTTTCAGAACACATTCATTAACAAATTAACATCATAGATTTGTATTGCTTGGAAAAACCCATATCAATCAAGCTTCATTTGTATTAGTTTCCATAGCATTATAAGAATCTGCATTGTTTTACATATGTTGTTTGAGGACCAATTATGAAACACTGATTTTTGTGGGTGTTACTTACATGTAGTCATACAAGTCTCAAAGTGCATTCCAATCCTGTTGGATTGGACTCCAAACTGCACAGAAGTTATCATCCTTGCCTTATTCTTGGAGAACTTAACTCCTGTTGGAGCCAATGAGTCTTGTCATTGACTTCAGTGAGAGCAAGTAAAGGCCTGTGATAATGTCTGGTAACTAATGAATACTGGTGAAACTGATGAAACTTTTTTGTGGGAATAATCTTTAAATATATGTAGTAGTTTTGTTCTCTTACTTAGCAGAAACTTTTACAAACCATGTTGTATGAAAAAACCAGCAATAGAAAGCAGAAATGTCATGTCATCATTATGTCTGCATATGTGTTAAGTTTTGCAGTTGGACTAAACAGCTGTTGGTTGAGTTTTTTTAACCTTTTCATAAAATATTGTATTAAGAAAACAATAAAGAGCTGGCTAGTCCAGTGTGGGATTTCACGTTACTGTATTGCATTTCCTTATAGATCATTCCTTTGATTTTTCTAAAGTGTATATCATGTGTGCAGAGGTTTTGTGTAGAAAGACCGGTGCATTGTCTGGGTGAGATGAAGTCCATAATTTTTTCTTAGTAATTTTGAAGTAAGTATTTGTACTTCTTTTTCATCAGCTGTAAGTTTTCACTGATCATGCTGGAGCTGGACATTTAATAAAGTTGTTACCAAAAGCCAAACAATAAGAAAACTAAATAAAAAGTAAAGAGATTGTTTTTTTAAGTATGAAGCTTCTACTTTCTCTCAGCTCCTGAAATCAGTCCTAAGTGTGGCAAAACCTGAGAATCCTGATGAGTGAGCAGTTGGACTAAATTTTCCATCTTCACTATCTTGCACACAATAGAGCAACGGTAAGGGATGTATCCATCCAGTTTTTACTATGTAATGGGATAACAGGGACTGGAGGGAATTAAGTGCTTGGATTTGAATCAGTTTGCCTCTGCTTACTGGTTTGTATTGTTTGGACAAGACTTGATTTATTTGGTTTCTATTCCCAGTTCAAGATGATAACAGATTTTTGTATAGAATTTGAGTTCTGGAGACAATTCAGTCCAAGTCGTCATTCAAGAGAGGCTAAATAGAGGCTTACTTTAGTCTCTATATAATCCTGAAGTACTGTATTTACCTGCCAGGCACGTGCTAGCTTATTCCATAAAAGCCACTATTTCCTATTTTATAAGCTATTGCTGTAAGTGTCCAGAATTACTTTAAAGTTGCTTTGATGAAACTGAAATAGATTTTCATGGGCACCCATCTGATGCTGGGGTGAGCAGGGCCGCAGTTACTGTAGCGGCTGGGAGAAAACAAGAGTTATGGGCAAACGCAGCTCGGGGGTGGGGGGTCAGCAGCTGCTGCAGCGTTCGCGCTCCGTGTCCCACCTCGCCTCCCTCGCAAGCAGCCTGCGGACCGGGCTGTGGGGAGGGGCAGAGCCGCGCTCGGAGCCGCGGCCCCCGCGCTCGGCCGGCCCCCTGCGCAGCCCTTGCGGCGGGGCCGGAGCCTGCGCACTGCGGCGGGGAGCGGCCGCCCGGCCCGGCCNTGGGCCTGGCGGAACCATGGCCGCCCTGTACCAGAGCGCGGACCCGTCCGCCTCGGCCTCGCCCAACAAGCTGCTGGCGCTGAAGGATGTGCGGCAGGTGAAGGAGGAGACCACGCTGGACGAGAAGCTTTTCCTGCTGGCCTGCGACAAAGGTAGCGTCCCCGCCGCCCGGCCCGCCCCCGCCCCCCTCGAGGTCTCGGCCGCTCGCTCCCCCCATCTGGGGCCAGGTGTCAGCCCTGCGCTGCCCTCCCCTCGCCCCGGGGTTTGGGTCCCGCCGTGCGGCTGCTGCCGGGGCACCGCGGGTCCGGGCCCGCCGCCGCCCGCCGGCCCCTCAGCGGGAGGGGAGGCGTGGGGCCGGCTCCCCCTGCGCTGGTGAGGGCGTTCGGTTTGCGTCGGAGGAATTTGGAGGGTGTTCGCTGCTAAAAGAGTCTCTGAGTAGAGAGCTGCTGTAAAATCAGGTCTTATCTAGACATCCCCAGGATAAGCGAGACCACTGTCCTACGGTTTGCACTACTGATGGCGGATGGGAAGAGATTTTTCTTCCTAAGATGTGCTGCTTGCTTTCAGTCTGTATTTAGTTACCTTTGAGTCGAAATGTGGCCTTAATCTGACCTGAACAGGTTAGAAACCTTGGACTCCGAGGTATGCTTTTAATGATGGCTCTGCGTGGTTGGGGCATAAGCATGGCTGTAGGAGCTGCTGTGTTTACACGCACAGTGTTTACACGTCCTGGCCCCGAGTTTAGGTTAGCTTACAACCACAGGGAACACCCCTGCAGTGACATTCGCCAGCGAGCTTAGGAACTTTGCTCTGGGGCTCTCCATGATGGGATGCTCTGCAGTTACACAGCCGGTGCAGTCTGTCCTGAACATCGGAGGAAGCCACGGCTTTCTCGAAGTGTAAACCGAGGTTCAGAGAGCTAAAAGGTTGCATGACAAAAAATCTAACAAAACCCGCTTGTCTGTGTAACAGCTGGTTCAGTACTCTTGCAGGTTCGGTATGTATGTTACTGCATGTAGAAATATTCTTCATGTACTTCATATACTTCTGTAAATATTCCACGCTGAGGTCTGTCTTGGTCATAGTCTTCTATGTTGCAAAGTAATTTGTTACCCTAGAGACGGTTTTGTAAAGTACCCGTGCTTTTGTGTGTGTTTGTTTTTAGGACTGGAACTAAAGGGGTGGATTAAAGTACACGTCTAGTGCTTTCCTGAAAAGAGATCTCCTGAAATATCTTTAGTTTTCTCCCTGATGATAGAATGCTTACCTAACTCGACTTCTTGTCTGATACTCTCAGTGTCTGCTGTCAAGTATGGCATGTCATCTTGTTTGATGGTAGCTGGTACTTAAAACGTTCATATGCTTTTATTGCCTTATAATATGAAGTGATATCCCTACCTTACTTGTGCAGGTGACTATTACATGGTTAAGAAACTGTTAGAGGAAAACAGCTCAGGTGAAATGAACATAAATTGTGTGGATGTGCTTGGACGAAATGCTGTTACCATAACCATTGAAAATGAAAACTTGGACATACTACAGCTGCTTTTGGATTATGGCTGCCAGGTATCCAACACACGTTATTAAAAATATTCAGTGTAATCATATATCTTCTTTGTTAATCTGGCAGAATTTGGACATAAATACAGTCTGCCTTTTAGGCAGTTCAGTTCTTTTTCCAGTAAATTGGAAAAAGTAGTTATGAAAGTGGATTCTTCTCACAAGTTGACTTTTCTAGTGGGATTTTATTGGCATAGCAAATGTATAAGTAACATTTTCTATGATATTAACAAGTTTGCATTTTATTTTAAATGTTACTCTTGTTGCTAATATAGTGCGTGCATTATCTTCAAGAAAAAAATGTATATAGTATGAGTGCCTCATGTTAAAAAGTGTAAGATGTAAAAATCCTTTTGGATATAGAGTATATTAGAGTATATTAACTTTAAAAATGGTAATACAGAAAAATTCATGTTATATTGGTGGGTTTTCAGTTAAGGCAAACACACAGTGTTGGCAGGACACTCCTACCAACAAGATTTCCTTAACTGTGTGCAACATCTCTGCTGCTGCTGCGAGAGGTGAAGCTATGATGGCTTAAATATGTAAGACAGGGAAAAGTAGCATCTTTTATTACCTTGTTTCATATTGGGCAAGAATAAAACCACAAGCTTTTCCCTGTCCTAATTAATGACAGTAATAAAAGCTGTGTCATTTTCTTTTATTTTTTAAAATAAAAATCTGAATTTTTGGAAATGAATCAAAAAGAATAATATCATCTGTAGGGAAAATGAAAAGCTGCTTATCTCAGCTTAATGGAAGGTGAAGAAGTGGTTGGTTACCAGCCAAGAAGGAAAAAGCTTATTTTCCTAGCTGTACCCACCAATTACAAATCTGGGGCTGAAGTATCCTGTATGCCTAAGATGTGTTACACAAACACTTGCTTTTAAAATGTCTAATAACCTGGTAAACCGTGTCTTTAAACTTGATTTTTGCAAGTCTTATACATCATCTTAGCTGGAAAGTAATTTATGCAATCGATTCCTCTGCTGTTTGTGCAATGAAATAAATTGTCACTTAATACTATGTCAACTCCTGCAATGGCAGCCTGCATTTGTATCCTGATCATATGCCTGGTGATAATACAGAACATAATTTTAGTACTTTAAAAATAAATTTTAAAAATACGTTTAATAAATGCAGTTTGGCTTGAGTTTGTCTCTTGATGCTGTTTAAGTTACTGCTGTTTTCACATATGATTTGTTTTCTTTCCTTAGTCCTCGGATGCACTTTTGGTGGCTATTGACTCAGAAGTGGTGGGAGCTGTTGACATTCTACTTAATCACCGACCTAAACGATCCTCCAGACCAACCATTGTGGTTAAGTGTTGTTACTCCTTGATTTTTTGGTTGGGAGGGCTTTTGCTTTTTGGGTATCTGTTGTATTTAAAACAACGTTCTTAAATTCTGCATCTGTTGGGTGATAGGATATGGACACTAGGGTTTATTTTTGTAGCCTCTTTTATCTTGAAAGATGAAATACATTATTTTGCTTTATCACCTAAGGAATCCAGTGGCTTTATACCTGACAAACAGATGCCTAGTTCAGAAGAGAAAAAATCTAGTGGTCGTAAATCTTTTCTAGTAGTCTGTTTGCAAAGTGGTTAGCAGCCTTGACTTATAAAGGGTTTATTCATGTCTTGAAGCTTCATAGATTTTTAGAGCAAATCTATAAACATCAGAGCTTTACAGTGAAATTAATCGGTTGAAACTTACCTTGTCAGTGATTAAGTACCAAAGAACTCCTGGAAGCACAAAGTAGAGGTGGAGGGAGGGAAGGAATAAGGTGTTGTGTAACAGAGTATGGCACATTCAGGATGTTTTTTCTGCACTTCAGTGGTATATACAATACTTTGTTTCACAGATAGACCAGAATAACGATTTTTAATATCATCTGTATGTTGGAAAAATAGACAGTATTTCTATGTAAATTAACCAGAAACATATCTGGGTCTGTTACTGTTTTTCAGACTTTATCTGACACATGTTTGACTGATGTTACATATTTTTCCTTCTTTTCATGTTATGAAGCACTGGAAAGTATTTTAAAGAAGAAATTCTTGGTTGAACAGTCAAAAAACCAAGAATTACCTGTTGTAGAACTGTAGGTAATAAATTTAGATACTTCCTACATTTTATTCCAGAAATTAATGGAACGCATTCAGAACCCAGAGTACTCAACAACCATGGATGTGGCACCAGTAATTTTAGCTGCTCATCGTAACAACTATGAAATTCTCACCATGCTTTTGAAGCAAGACATATCATTACCCAAACCTCATGCTGTGGGCTGTGAGTGCACACTGTGCACTGCCAAGAACAAAAAAGATAGTCTGCGACATTCTAGGTAAGACTTAACAGTCACAGGCCATAATAAAAAGATTCTTAATTCTCTGGTATTGCCTGGGTAAGATTCACTATGTTTCCTGTTCCTTTTAAAGGTGAAGTTTATGAGTGGATTCCTTTAATATATTGTAGCTCTTATTGTGAGAGATTATAGTTCTTGGGGATGGGTTGTACCTGAAAAGGCTGGTGGGAGGCAGTGGCTTTTTTTCCATTTTGCTTTTACACTTTTAGTCACTGTGCATAATCACTAAGTGCCTTTCCTTTCTACCAGTTGTATCTCAAACACTCTGGCTACCTTTGGCTTGGGGCCATAGGGACTACGCAACTAAATTTTTTCTCAAGTTAGTAGCTGGGGGTTTGTGAGACAGAATGAGGGGGTGGATAATTCTGTATCCTGTTTCTAAAAGTGTTTATGTGGCATGGATCGATGAATGCAAACTGAAGACAACTTTTCTCTTTTATTCTTCAGTATCTTTGAAAGTAGAAAGCATTTTAATAAAGATTCAAATGAAAAGAGGGATTTAGCAATCTGTTAAATATTTTGTGTGGTTAACTTGAGAACGTATTTGAGAGTTAAATAAAATATAATATGTGAGAGCAAAAAAAGTCAAGAGTTCAAAGATCATAAGTATACTGCAGTTACAATACATGATGAATTGTTGCATATTTACTCAAGTCTGTATCCAAAATACTAAAAAATAAGAGAAGTGAGAGGATTTGAGGTTTTGGTAGTGAGCTGCTATGGGCCACATTGTGGTATCCATCCTGTACCCCGTGTCATTAACTTCAGTATGAGAAAAGGTGTCAGGGTATCCCAAACAGACAAATAATAGAAATGTTTGAGATAGCAGCTCTTATTTAATTTAGACCTTCTGCTCTTGTACCGATAACAGTGGAAGTAGTGAGGAAAAGAAGAGGGAACCAGTTTGGCTGATATTGGATACTTAGGGGTTCTAAACATATAATGTATCTTGCAGGGCACGCTGCATTTAATGATTGTAGGGTCTGATTTTAACAAATCAAATTATTGTCTTTCAGCTGACCATTTTAGGCAAATCTTTGGAACAGGTTCTGATTCAAAGCTGCTAATGAAATGAATCATCTTCATTTTGCCTGCTGTTCTTTTGTCCCAGGTTTCGTCTGGACATTTATCGGTGTTTGGCCAGTCCTGCCTTAATAATGTTGACAGAGGAGGATCCAATCCTACGAGCTTTTGAACTCAGTGCAGACTTGAAAGAACTAAGCCTTGTTGAGGTTGAGTTCAGGTAGGAATTGAAAACACAAATCAATTTTAATACTTTTATGAAATTACAGGTGTAGAAATACATATGCATTAGAAAAGGTTTATTCTTAATTTTTTGTAAGTGGAGTGTTTAAACTGATAATTAGATATAATAAGTTATGTAATATAATTTATGCCTCATTAGTAGTCATTTTGACAGTTTAATTACTTTAAATCCTTTTAGGTATAGACATTTCTATGCGTATAGTTGCACCAACAGTTCAAATTTCAGCTCTACTCTGCAAAAATAAACAGAAGTTATGCTAAATGCTGACTTATTTGGAAATCACACACCTATTAATCATATCAGTGTCTCATTAATACTCTGCACTTCTTTTCTGTATCAGGGTAGAAATATGACATACCTTGTTTATACTGACCTAACTCATTTTGAGAGTTGTTTTGGGTTTTCCTTCTTAATTTTGCTTCTCATAATATAAGGCTTTGAAGAGGGCATGTGTGTATGTATAGTTACATATATATATGTGTATGTATTTAAAATATGCATATGTATGTAGAAGACTTCATGCTGAAAATGGTCTATATGATGAACAAATGCTCAGTATAATTTAATGTTTAAACAATGCAGATTTCTACCATTTTGTAACTTACCAGCACAAAAGCTTTCCAAGAAAGCAAGTGTTTATATAAGGTAAAATCCTACTTTTCTAAACAACATACGAATTTTCTGCATTTTAGCTGCTTATCTTTCTTAATAACAGTTCAATTGCTGGATTTTTGTGATACGTCTTAACATTAAAATGGACTATATGCAAGGTGGGATGAGGAAATCATGTGGTGTCTTTTCATGTGTTTAATATATTAATACATAATATTTAGTGAATAGACTTTAGTTTTCAGATGACGAGAATAAAGCAAAACCCCAAACAATTTCCCGTCCAGTAGGAAAGTCAAAGTGGTTACTTACCAGTGTGTCCTGGTTTGAGACAAATNACACTTTCTCATCTCCTTGAAATAACTCTAAGCTTCAACTCTGTGTATGGAACTCGTGACATAAGAATTTGTATACTGTAAGTATGTTTGTCAGATTTTCTCTAGTGATCTTGGAAGCTAAACCGAAGTGTAATTGTCATGTTATGTGGGGAAAACTGCTCAGAGTTGTCTTAAGAATGCCTGGACCTTGGCATAGGACTTCTGGGGTGGTTTCTTTTAATTTGTCTTAACATAACATACAATCCCAACCAAAAATGGATAGTTCATGGATAGTTCATAAATATCATAATGGATATTTAATGGAAAATACAGGACCAGTGGAATAGTATGTACTGCTTTTGTGTATTTCAGAAATGATTATGAGGAGCTCGCTCAACAGTGTAAAACCTTTGCTAAAGATTTACTTGCACAAGCACGGAATTCCCGGGAGCTGGAAGTGATTCTCAATCACACCTCCAGTGATGAACACGTAGACAAGCGAGGATTGTTGGAAGAGAGGATGAACTTAAGCCGCTTAAAACTTGCAATCAAGTATAATCAAAAAGAGGTTTGTCTTTGCAGTAACTTGATAGACTTTCCATATCATATTTTGATAGTAATTAATTACTTTGTTGTTCTGCCTCTGGACACAGAAGTGGTGTGGGCTGACTTTTTAGTGGATCTTAGAGAAATCACAGCAACAAGCTTGCGAAAAGCAATTTCTTTTTAAGTCTTGAGTTGTAACACTTCTCTTGAGTTGTAACACTTACTCCATTTCTAAAAGGGAACCTCTAGGTTCCCAAGACAAAAAATGTAAATATGAGAAGATCTTTTGATAATGTATTTTCCTTAGCCGATGAAAATACTTTGTCTTTCTTTGTTTTCATATTTGTGAAACTGTGCTGTTCACACAGACACAGACAGACAGACAGATGATCTCTCGGAGAGCAGACATTGCTTACTAGAGAGAAAAAAACATTCTTGCTTTTTGCTTCTGCATTTTCTATATCTTTACCTGATTGCATAGACTAAAATGAAATAATTAAAATGAAATGAAATAATAAATACAATCTTCTGAAAATTCTGTGAGCTTAGAGTCATTTTGTAGACAGGCCCTAGCATTAGGGCTTCCTCATTCTCACAAAGTGGCAATAAATTTGCAGGAGTTATATAAGAGATGGTAATATACAGAGTATCAGTATGTGAAACGGGTGCTGCAAGATACTGAGTGTTTCTTCAGTGTTTACTGTGGAGATGAATGTAGTATTTTCTGTATTGGAGTATAGGCTACTGCTTTTTTATGAACAACTCTGATAGTGAAAATTATTTATACAGATCCTCATTAAATCCTTGCCTCAAGAGGCATGGATCCTTAGGTGCCAAACATAATTTATCATCTTCTCACTGGTCATTAACTGTTCAGCTTTGTCTCAGGCCTTGCCTGTGCTATTCAGTAATTAGGCTGGACCTGTGCTGGTATAACTGAATAGCCTCTCTGTTCCAGAATAGCAGCACTTTTTATGCCATCAATAGGCAACTTCCTTCATGCAGAAGGTTATTGTCATTTTTGTCCCTTCATAAATTATAACTCTAGTTTTCTGTGCTGGAAGGCAAAGGGGTATTTGTGGGATTCTAGTACAAGGATCAAGGAACAAGTGGAAGTTGCCTTTTCATGCAAAATCCATTTTTAGTTAGCATTTGCAAAAGGAATAATATAATTCTGTCTGTTCTACATGTCTAGGCTTAAACTGTTTGTGAAACTCTTGAAATACGTAGCACTTAAAAGTCATAAGCTGTAGTTCTGGAACGCCCTACATGTAGCATTACACATTTCTGGTATGCATTCATCAAGCACACTGAAGTAGTTCTGTGTTCCTCTGGGCTTGAGCATAGCTTGTTTTTACTACAGGGCTTGGAAAATAACAACTATTTTTGTGTGGCATGAGGAAGCTATCTGCAGAATTTGTTTTAGTCCTGGCAAGATTACTGTAGAGACAGTTTTTGTGATGCTTTATAAAATGTAACAGAAATGTTCTTTTCGTTGGTATTTTTTCAAATAAATGACAAACCATTCTCTAATGAAATACATTCTTTTGTAACTCTGAGGTGTGATGTCATTGATATGCTAGATTCTAAATAATTAAAAATCAAAACTAATTCCTCAACTGAAAACCATTAGAAGTCTAGTGTGTATAATTTATGTTTAGTTGCTGGCTCTAGAAGGAAATTAAAATAACGGATGTTTGGGTTCATCATGGGTTCATAGTGATTTTGGTCTCTTATGAGATAATTATTTCAAGTTGATGTTCTTACCTTTTACTGTTAAATGGTAGCTACATATAGTTAGAAAATTAATTTTAATGATGTGATCTAGTAATGTGTATTAAGAAACCTGAGAGTGATTCCTTGTTTCTCCCCCTCCTTCCCCCCCAGTTTGTTGCCCAGTCCAACTGCCAGCAGTTCCTCAACACGGTGTGGTTCGGGCAGATGGCTGGCTATCGGCGCAAGCACACCTGCAAGAAGATCCTGACTGTTCTCATGGTTGGCATTTTCTGGCCAGTTCTGTCCCTGTGTTACTTGTTAGCTCCTAAATCTCGAGTAGGTCGAATAATTCACACTCCTTTTATGAAGTTTATTATTCATGGAGCGTCATATTTCACATTTCTGTTATTACTTAATTTGTACTCCCTTGTCTACAATGAGAATAAGAAGAATACAATGGGACCAGCCCTGGAGAGAATAGACTATCTTCTGATAATATGGCTTATTGGTAGGTATGATTTGAGTGATTGGATGACAATTGCTGAATATATATACAAAATTGCCAGTTAAGTGGTACTTCAGCAATAAGTAATAACTCAGTCTTTCATGACCAGTTCTGTAATGCTTGCCTGGAGAAGTAGTTAATAATAAAACTTGGAGTTGCTGCAGTGTTGGCACATGGTTTAAAGATAAAAGTGTATGTTGTGTATGTTTATGTATGCATGCTCCATCTTGTCTAAGAGATTTAAGGTATGCATTTACCTCATGCTTGTTTCAAAACACAAAAACAAGTATTATTTTGCCATGTTCTGGTCTTCTATTTCTGTATGTCATTGTCACTGATTATCATAACTGTACCAGAAAGACTGCATGTCACTTCTGGTTTATGCAGCAGAGGGAGCACAATTATAATTTTTCATGAGTTCTCATGAATTTTCAGCTACAAGTTCTTAAAACCTTTTACCTTGTTTTTGGTTGTCTAGCATGTGATTTTTTTTACATTAAAATTACCTTTCTTAATGGAAGGTAATTAGATATATATCATTTGTCTCATTGGACTTGTATAAAGCAGTGATATAGTGAAAAACAGCACAGTTTTTATCTAAGTAATTCTGTGGGTGATTTATTTGATATTTTAGGGTGAGGGTTTTTTGTGTAATGGTGGTTCCTTTCACAATTGAGCTGTATTAAAACTGTTGAGCAGTTCTTGCAGATTTTGGAAATATTTGGTACTGCTCCCACAAATACAGGCAGGTCTTAAAAGAAACTTGAGAACTTCAAACTTTGAATTCGAGTCAGATTCCTCCTTTGCTTTGAAATTAAATATTATATTTTTATAAATTCTTTTGTTCCATCAAGTCTGCGGTAGACAAAGTATGTCATTAGATGGTCTTGGTAATTTTAACTAAAGGCTGTAGAGATGTATTTTTTCTGCATGTAATATTCTAATGTGGATTTCAAGTAGGATTTAAAAATTGTATCTAAGCAACATGATCATTAAAATTGGGTTATTTTTCACATTATTGAATCTCAAGTTTTTAAATAGTAATTGCATTTATAACTTAAATGCTTATTTTGCAATGACATTATACTTACTGCTTGAAAATATTCTAAGTTGATAAAGAACATATTTAGAAAATGTTCTGCAAAATCAACTGGAATTAAAAAAATCAAGTAACAAGGATTCACTTAAATTATTGTATTCCATAGTCTCATTAAAATAGTCCCTAAAAATCATTGTCAAAATGGCCACAGCAGAATTTCTAATGCTTCAGGTTAGTAGCAAGTTTTGTGTTGTTCTGGATAAACTTTCCAAATCCTGAATATAAATGTCTTCCATGTGAAAATAAAGAAACAGAGCTCCAGTTCTTGTGCGTGTAAATATCATCTTCTTCTCCATTTCCTTTTACTGAATCTCTAACAAGTTTAGTGTAAAATACATGGTGATCATATGTAAAATAGTATCTGTTCAGTACAATGGCTTCACTTCCCTGGGGTTTTTTGGTTATTTTTTTGCCTGCAGGAATGGTGTGGTCAGATGTTAAGAGGCTCTGGTATGATGGTTTAGAAGATTTTTTAGAAGAATCCCGCAATCAGCTTAGTTTTGTCATGAATTCCTTGTATTTGGCAACTTTTGCCCTCAAAGTCGTTGCCCATAACAAGGTGAGCGCCAATCTTCATAGATCCAAAGCTCCTCTGATTGAGCAAATATGATTTTAGTACATTGCTGCAAAAGATGTTAAGATATATTACACGTGGTATGTTAGTAGAAGGGTGTTGTGGTTAAGTGTAAACATTAGTAATAACCTATGATGTGGGTGCAGTGTAGGCTTTGGGCTTCAATACTCTGTGTGGTGAGGGCCATGGAGTGACATGTCAAGACCTTGAGTCTTGCTGCACCTTGGTCTTCATAGAGTAGTTGATGAGGCAAATAGGAGTTAGAAAACACATCAAGACCTGTCTAAGTGTTTGGAAACCCCAAAGAGAGCTACTGTCTTCCTTGTAAGAACTGGCTGGTCTTCCAAATGGCTTGAATTTTGTTTAGGGAAATGCATCTCATCAGATTTGGCATTTGAGCTCACCTGATTCCACAGATCAGTACTATGCAGAAATCTAATAGCATTCTCTGTGTTTGAATTGCCTCATGCCTTTTTGTTACAGAAAGTTTTATTTAGCTTTTGAGTACATATACTCGAATGTCGTAAGTGGTGGTGGTGGGTTTTTAATTGGTGTTTGCTTGGTGGGGTTTTTTTGATTGGCGTTTTCTTTGGTAGTAAGGATAAAAGCCCTGAAACTATAGAGGTGCCTTGTCTTGTCTCTGAAAAGCCATCTGGATTTGATTGAAAATACGAGTTTTGAAAATGATCATTGCCATTCTATTGCATGTGTTGTTAACCACACAGCACATGGCAAACTGCCAGACCAATTGAATGTGAATATTTCAGCAAAATCCAAGCCAGTGCAGTAGCACTGTTATTGTGTCTTGAAAACTGTAAGTTGACAGCTGTCTGGCAGTTGGGAGGGAAATAAACTGGTTCAGTTCTTCCCAACTTGGTGTTTGGCTCATTTCCCTATCCTAGCATTGATTCAGAGGCTGGTAATCATTTGGAAAGGAAGGCTCCATTTCTTGGAAAAAGACTAGACGGAGAATGGCACGTTGGGCTGCCTTCCCAGCCATTTACTCTGCAACCACCATGTCTCTTGTCGTAGTTCCATTGCTGAGATAAGAGCTCGTTGTTGCCAGTTTAAATTGTAACCTTTCTGAATATGCAGGACTACTGTCTTATAGCATAGGCATATAATGGGGGGTTTGCCCCTTTATTATGGCAAAATTTATTTTAATAGTTTATAAATTATATAGAAAGCCAAATAAAAATGTTCAGTTTGCATCTTAGGTCCATTATAGGCACCAAAGCTGTAAGAAATAAAACAAGAGTCTCTGTAGCAGAAGGATTTGTACACATGCAGTTGCAGTGTATAAAAAAATACTTACCCCTATTTCTTGCCATCTGTGTGCAGCAGACTTTTGGGCAAGTTACTTTAAAGCAGCTGTGAGTTCCTTAGTTTTTGAATGTCCATTTTGAGACAGCAGAAGCTGGTAATATATATGCAGAATGTTTTCAGTCAACCCAAAAGTTATGAATCTCTGGATCTTCCCTGCATAATTTGAATAGTAGTCTTTAGTGGATAATACTTGACAACAGTTTACTTATGACTCCCATTCTCTGTAGCCATTCATAAAATCCGTTGAAGGAACCAAAATCATAAGTCTTTCCAAAACTGGTTAAGATCAGCTGTCACCACATTGCAGTTGCACGTGTACATTGGTTTTCTTTGTAGCAGCTCAATGTTATTTTTGACTGAGGTCTATTATACTAGGCAATGCACATGTTTATAAAGTGCATAAGTCTGTATTTCAGTAGACCATGCAAAACAGAGTAGAAGTGAAAGCAGAACAGAGGAATAAATGGTTTGAACAAGTGAGTGGCTGAGTTAGGTGTTGAATTTAAATTGTGTGATTTCTGGCTCCCTGGAATGGCTTTTAAAATGCCATTGTCTGAAAGAGATATGACATCTATGAGTGATATATATTAATTTCATTTATGCTCTTGCCTGTTTTGGAAGCAGGAGTGGGGAGAGGTGTATGGGTGCATTTCTGTATTTATAATGTCAGTGATCTCAATTTGTCCTTTTTATGTTGCAGTTTCATGATTATGCTGAAAGGAAGGACTGGGATGCATTCCATCCTACCCTAGTGGCAGAAGGTCTTTTTGCCTTTGCAAATGTTCTTAGTTACCTGCGTCTCTTCTTCATGTACACGACGAGCTCCATTCTGGGACCACTCCAGGTGAATCTCATTGCTGCTTGAAAAAATATTAAACCTAATTTGCTATCAGGAGTCTTACTAAAAATAGTCTACTAAAAATAGGAAAAAATGTTAAAGTAAGAAAGTGAAAAGTAGAAAGAAGCGATATTGCATTGAACTTTCATTTTTTTTTATTAAACTCTTGTGTAAAACATATTGATTGAGATGGGGAAAGGTAAGAAAAAGAGTGAAAGACCGTGTGTAGTTCAGTTAAGGTTATCTTTCAATAATAGCTGTACCTATATTGTCTTTTTGGTTTCATCTGTTTGAAGCTTAATATACCACCTAAGTTTTCACAGTTTGAAAAGTGTAAGGATCAGGTTCTTCCTGTAAGGTTTTATGCAGATAATTCCCTTAGCTTCTTATCTCTAAAGAGATAGATGAATGAAGCAAGGAAGAGTAATCAAAAGCCTTTCTATTTGTCTATGATCTCATTGAAGTTGCACCTTGAGTTGTGCAAATTGCTTTTGTTTGAAAAATATACATCTTTCAAGAGTATTGAAACAGTCACCTATTTATTGGCAGTTATAAGAAGGGAGAACAGGTTTCTTCTTAGGTGGAATTTATTGGAGCCTTCCAGTGAGTAATGACAGTAAAACCTCCCACATTTTAATTACCTAATTTTCTGTTATACATTTTAAATGGAAATGTACTTGCACACTTTGAAAAAAATACTGAAGTCTTGATGTTGCATTAAGCATTAGGGTTGTACGAATTGATTGAACACTGAAGTCTCTTCACATTTTAAAGAGATTCACTGTTTAATGTGCGTATTTATTTATGTACGAGATCTTTCGCAAGTTTTTTATTAGGAGGCTGTGTTATGAAATTTTCCAAGTAAATAAAAACAGTCAACAGTCACCCTATTCAGAGGCACACAGGAGCTTATGTTATTACTGCTGGCCAAGGGCTGGTGCAACAACTCTTACAGTATTTTCTGAAAGTAGGTCACAAAGTTCAAAGGGTGGTAATCAAATATGGCATGGAAACCCTACAGTGGGAGGCAGGGGAAGGCAGCTACTGTGTTCTCTTAGCTCTTAGAGTTATTTTTAAGCATTCAGTCATTTGACTAATTGGCTAATAAAACCTGTTATAATCTAGATTTTTAAATTGGCTGTGTGTGGCGGTTTTTATTGTTAACAGAAGGTTGAATAATACTCCCCTAGATTAGATAATTAGATTTCAAGTGCTTAGAAATTGTAAATACTTAGAGAGGGAAAGCATGAACCTATGAAGAAAGCAACTGGCATTTGAGATGGGTTAGTTACACTCTCTTCCAAACAAAATAGTTTTGGGCAGTTTGCACTTTTTGGGCATTCCTGTTTCATCTTCGTCTCTCTCGGCTGGAACAATGTGTGAATTAAAGGGTAAATGTTGTTGGGATTTGGGTTGAGGTTTTTTCATTAAAGGGTTAGATGGCATGAAGCAGTTTGGTGGGGAGTGCAGTCATCCCCTGACCAAACATGCACATCATTGGTGCAGTTTTCTGCCCGCAGCTGCAGAATCTCCATGACCATTACAAACTGTACAGACTCTGAGTATGCTGTGCTCCATGAGGTTCTGGGTGAGTTTCCAGCAGCAAAGGAGGGAGCAGGAATTCATTTCTCAGTAAAGCTGTACTTGCAAAACCTGGCAATTGTGTTACAGTTCTGGACTATGGTTTGATACAGATTTTGATTCATACAGGACTAGGCTTTCCACACACTGACTTATATAGATTGGATTTACCCAATCCCATTTTACATATATTTGCATTCTTTATAATGGTACATTTTTCTGAAGAAGTTTGTAGGAAGATTAATTAAATTATGTAAACACTTTATGCTGGGTCTGTGTTAAAAATTTGTGCTTATGTCAAAAGCAAATCAAAGTCTTTCCTGTGTTGGAAAAATTCACAAGCATATGTCTGGGTTTTTTTTAAAGGTGCTGCATTTGTAACATTGTAAAGTTCTGTATAGGATATTTTGAATGGAAACTAATGATCCAGCTTTACTGTCATGCCTTCTATGCTTTATTCTTCAATTTCTTTGTGCCTACACATGTGTTTATTTAAAATCATACATAAAATGTACAGTGAACTAATTCTGTATTCTGCACATGGGCTTTGGTATACTACTTTTTTGTTATTAGTGATAAATTATGATTCCAGATGTTTTAATTAATTCAGTGTTCTTCTAAGTGTTTTCTTAGCTATCTCTGATGGCATTTATTTGCATTCAAATGCATTTAATTTACAGCTTTTGTCTGTTGGCCTGTGAGTTCCTTATTACCATTCATATTGCAAATAAATAACAAGGTGTACATACTATTACTTATGGTTTTTTGGACAATACTGATTTTCCAGGTGATGTTAAAACTACTTATGTTTTCTTTTTAGTATCCAGAATTTTTCTCTGAAGAACAGTACAAGGGTATCTCCTGACCTCAAGGTCTGTTTAGCGTATCAAAATTTAACTTAAATATTTAAAATGTAAATAGATTCTTTGTTGATCAAAGGCTGAAGGAGACAATACAAATAAAAATAACTACATGTTTTACTAAAATTAGAAATAAATCTATTTCACAGATTTCAATGGGGCAGATGCTACAAGATTTCGGAAAATTTCTGGGCATGTTTCTTCTTGTCTTGTTCTCATTCACAATTGGATTGACACAACTTTATGATAAAGGATTTACTGTAAATGAAGAAAAGGACTGTGCAGGCATTTTCTGTGAACAACAGAGCAATGACACATTCCATTCGTAAGTTTGATATCTATAAAATAACTGCATTGTTTTAGCCCTTCATCCCTAATAATTAAACAAAATTGGATTTTTTCACTGATCTTGAATTTACATTAAACACTTTTGGTGCTGTGTTTACCCAACCAGATTTTTTTTTCTTGTTTTTGTAGGTTTATTGGTACATGTTTTGCTCTCTTCTGGTACATATTCTCCCTGGCACATGTTGCAATCTTTGTGACACGTTTTAGCTACGGTGAAGAATTACAGTCTTTTGTGGGTGCTGTTATTGTTGGGACCTACAATGTGGTGGTTGTGATAGTATTAACTAAACTCCTTGTGGCAATGCTTCACAAAAGTTTTCAGCTGATAGCAGTAAGTGATTTCTGATTCATTACCAATTACCAGTATCTTTTGATTTTACACAAATGTCTTCCTATCATGTGTAGACTCATGATTTGTAGAACTCATAGATGAGCTCTGTCTGTGAGCTCATGTTTTTCCTTCAAATAAGAGCTTCTTATTTAATTGGATGAAAAAAAATTGTAGTGTCCATGTTGAATATGTGCAAGGCTTTGGCCCACTGGGAATTGATGACTTTCTAGATACAATGGCTGTTCAGATGCTGGGTGTGATATGTGTGGTGCTTCAGCATTTGATCGGGGGTTACACCTTCTGAATTTTATACTAGAGTATCCAGTGAATTGAAGAAACATGTAATTATTTCAAGTATTTAATATGTATTTAATATATGCTAGAATATTCAAGCAAACCTTTTAAAATACACTGTAATCTATTTATTGAAATGCTATATAATCAAAGTTAAATAGTGGTCAGTTTTTCAGGTATGAGAAAATTATACCTTCAAAATAACCTCTTAATATTTATGCTTCTTTTCTCTGTTAATGTTTTCGATGTCTTAGAATCATGAAGATAAGGAGTGGAAGTTTGCTCGTGCCAAGCTTTGGCTTAGCTACTTTGATGATAAATGCACACTCCCTCCACCTTTCAACGTTATCCCCTCTCCCAAGACTATCTGTTACCTTTTCAACAGCCTCAGTAAATGGATCTGCTCTCATACATCAAGTGGCAAAGTGAAACGTCAGAACAGCCTAAAGGTGAGGAGTGATTGGGCAAGCTCTAGGCTCTGCAGCTGCAAAGGGGCTGCTTGCTAAAACCAATTAGCAGATTGCTGCATGAAGCTGCCTGTCAGAAGGTGAATGCTACTAAGATAAATAGGAACTACAGAATATTGTGTGTCACATCCAAGATAAACAAATGTTACCTATTTCTACTTAAATAAGGTTCTATTAACTTTCTGGTTTGGGAATTTCAACCCACTTCCCTCTAACCCCCAGTTCCCCCAGAAATAGTCTGGAAAAAAAAATGCTTTGATTGAATAAAAACGCATAGAAACCTCAAGGAAGTATGTGCTAATCTCAAAAATGGTGAGGTTAGAATATACTTTGGAGAAGGTAATTGGTTTTAACGTATTATAGAAGTGTCAGAATAAATAATCAAAAAAGGTCACTGAAGCCTCTCATTGTTGGGGAAGGGATTTTTTGTTTGTTTATTTTATAAACATTTTTTTGTACCATGCAATTTTGCATACTAATTTGGCATCTTCTTGCTGACAAAAATAGCATTAAATAAACAAATTTAAACACTTCATGGAATATGAACTGAGAGACATTCAGGGTTATGGAACTCTTAATTGCTCACAGAACAATTACCAAGCCAGGTAGATAAAAATTTTCAATTTTGCTGGTACAGCAGATTATAATTTAATTTGAATTTTGTGGACAATTTATAGGCATTGCATAATTGTGCACATTGGGATGTATTTATAAAATAGCTTTCTTATTTTGTTCACGTTTCTTCTCTGTATAATTGTATACAGGCTTTAGGCCTCAAAAATCACTTGCATGGTAAATATCTTATGTTTCTTTAAAGGAATGGAGAAATCTGAAGCAGAAAAGAGATGAGAATTACCAGAAGGTGATGTGTTGCTTAGTCCACCGTTACTTGACTTCCATGAGACAGAAGATGCAAAGTACAGATCAGGCCACTGTGGAAAACCTCAATGAACTGCGGCAGGACTTGTCCAAATTCCGCAACGAAATGAGAGACCTGCTTGGATTTCGAACTTCTAAATATGCTATGTTTTATCCAAGAAACTAAGGCCTAGCCTTTGAACGAAAGGTGTGTGCTCTTAGATGCCGTAGGTGAAAGTCTTGACCTAATTCTGTTGCCAGATCATATAGACAAGAAGATGATTGCACAAAAATACATTTGAAAATGCGTTTGCATGAGTTGCAGCTCAATACCCGAGGGGTCAAAATGAATGCAAAGACAGATACACTAGTTTTCTTAAACTCTTAATCTTAGTGTGTATATAGAATTTGCATATAGGAGTTTTTTAAATGTTCCTCAGACTGTCTGTGGCTGTCAGGTGTCAGAGCTTCATAGCTAGCACAATGTGTTTCTTTCTTCTATTTTTGCTCTTTGTTCTTTTTTGATACTTGTTTTTCAAGCTGTGGGAGAAGATAGGCTTTTTAAAATAAAAATCCAGCCTGTTTATTTTTAATAGAAAAGTCAGATAAAGAATAATAGAAAATTTCCAGCACAGTTGGAAATTATGTATGACTGTAGGTTACAGTACACATGAAGACTGTATGGCTCTGAAAGAGGCAGTTCTAGTTTTGTATCTTAACATTGTCTGTAAATTAACATTTATAGAACACGGTAAATCAAATCATTGAGACTTGTTACTTTTTTGGGAACATTGAGATTTTGAACACAAAATAGACCAACTGTTTCTTGAATGTTTATGGTTATGTGTAAGACAATCAAACCCTGCTTGGATTTTTCAGCAGTGCCTCAGTAGTACCTTTTAATATACATGTTAGGATTGGGAACAGAATTTTAAAACTAACCTGTCAACATTAAATGTTTAATATCTTGTGTTTTTAAAATCTAGGTAAATTATTTGAATTATAAAAACCTATAATTTCATGGAAATGAGGTGGAGCACAAGAGTGCTATTGGTTGCAGTGCTGAACAATTCCTGTGAACCATTCTACACTTCTTTCTGTGAGGTCATTGAGTCTTGTCATTGGAGAGATGTACTTGAGAAGGGTCTGCTTGACACAGATTTTACATATCCTACTTTTAAGTTTGTTTTTCTTTTTTCTCATTTTTTACCAGAATTGTTGCCAAGCTAGACTTTTTGGTTTTTTGTGTCAGGAATACTGTGTTTTGTGAAAATAGTTAAATATTTGACTTTGCTTACAATGGACAGTAAGGGCTTTGTGGATTTTCTGTGCTAGAGGGTCCTATATGGCTTTATATGCTTACATATAATTCAAGCTGACAAACTGTAATTGAGAAATGTGAGATTCCAGTATTTTTAATTACAAAGGAAGTATATTTATGACAGCTAAAGGATTGATTGACAGTTTTAATGTTATGATGGTGCTCTTCTGAAATGGTTGGATGTCCGGAAGGCGCAGGTAGCCATTGAGGTCTTTGACTACAGTTGATTTTGGGAGATTGACAGAGTGGGGGCTTACATGAATGTTTACTTTTTTGAAGGAATTCTTATAAAACTCTTTCTTGTAAAGGTAATATATTTTCCGTATAATGAAATTATGTATTTCTGAACTAGGTTTTAATACTCTGCTTCCAGAAGTGTTAGAGTATAGAAGGATTCTGATATGTGTCGGCTTTTCATGGGAATAGGAAGTTAACCTCCTGGTTCAAAGCAAAGAGGATCACTGAGTTTTGTATTTGGACTCAGATCTCATGTTTGAATAATGCACCAACATAAAAACTATGTGCTGTGTATGTTATGTATATTCAAGAAAGGAAGCCAATAAAAGCTCTTTGAAAAATATGGTTGTATTAATATTGGTCATATTGCAAACACGTTGTATCAGTTACCACATCGAAAGTGTTTTCTTTGTCCTGCTGATGTACTAAGTTTAAGGAAGGTAGCTGGTGTTAATGTGTTACTGCCTTTGTCCTTCTGGACCCCTCCTGTTCGCTTCACTGAAATGGCTTCATGCAATGCCGTGAAGTGATCCAAGCTGAGTTGGATCCTAGATGCACTATCAGCTCTTTGGCACTGATGGTTAGTTCTGTGAACCTGGGGGCGTTGAGAGAATGAATGAAGGAGCAAATGGAGCTATTTCTGAGTGCTTTTCATACATTGAGCAGAGTCACTCAGAGCTAGCTTGCTCATTGTCTTATGGCACTGTGTTCTACTACAGTGTAGAAGTCCTTAGGAAGAATTGGATTGGAACTGGGAGTTGTGGAGTTTTTACTTCTCACTGAAATACAGACCTGTAGAATAAGAGAGACAGAAAGAGAGAAGTTTGTTCCCTACCCTACCTCAGTTATATCACACTTTGCATCTCTGTTTTGTTTGAAGGCTGTTGTAGTCTTCCTCTCTACTTGGCTACTAATCAGTACTGAGTGCTTTGTACTCAATTTTCATTTCTCATCATCTAGATTTTCCTAGTTCACGTATGTTAAATATCCTACTGCTTTCACATTTGGCAGTTTAATACTGGCTGTTTCAAGGTCTCCCTTATGCACACTCACAGAATAGTTCTGGACAGGCACAGAAACAAAATTTTACATATTAAAAAGAAAAATTTGGAGAAGCTGGAGTTGGCTGTAAGGTTCTGAGTTTCCTTGTACAAATTTTACTGCAAGTCATGAAAGGACTGAGTAGAGTTTTTGAGACAACTGGAAGAGGTTGATTTTTCTTCCTTTTCATGTTAATGTCTGTTTTGTCTTAGAGCTAACTTTGCCTTGATAAATGAAAAATGGAGATGAAAATTTTCATACCTGCATTTGGAGCAGGAAGGTCAAATCACTAATTACTGAAAGCTTACTTTACACTCTTGCTAAACCAATGGTCTTGATTGTTATTTCTGTAGAAATTATTTCAGAAATTGTGTTGTGATTAGATAAATCCAACTTGCAACCAAGCAGAAACAAAATTCAAGTGTTTACAGTCACTAAAAACTGCATTTAAAAACTTGTAACACTTGTTACCTGTGCTTTGTAACTCTTACTTGAGAAAACTGGCACTTCTCAGTGTTCCTCTGTTCCCTGTTTCAGACCTACTGCTACCAGTGCATTGATTTGGGAAAGAAACCGGTCTAAAGGGAGCATTGAGAAGAGCAGCCAGGAGCTTTCCCTACCTTCCATTTGGCAGACAATGAGTAAGCTGCCAGACCTTTCTTGCCTCACTGAAAAAAGCTGTGTGACAGATGGGCATGTCATCATAAATAAAAATAGATTGTTGTAGTTCAAGACAGCTCCGAGCATGATTTGCACATTGCTTTTCCCCAGGCTGTTGCCAAGAAATGCAGAGAGCACTGTGCATAAAATCCATTAATCTGCATAGGAATTAAGGCTGGAAAATTAAAATTCCGATTTAAAAGTTTTAAAATTACAAAACTACATCTGCTTTGCAAACAAATGTTACTATTGGTTCCACAGGGAAATGCTGTTTGGTTTGGTCAGTCAGGCAATGCAATCTTTGAAGTGTGGCTGCAGCACTGAGCTGCTGGATGTGAGCTGCCAGCACAGCTTCTTTGTACCTCTGTGCCCCCTTCTGATCCTTTTGTCCCCAGCCCAGCTACCCATAAAGTCTTTGGAAGAGAGGCTGCTGTGCTGCTGAGCTGCACTCTGGCAGTGCCTCTTGGCATTACGTGTGAGTATCCAAAAATGAAGAGAATGGCAATCTGCATGCCACTGCTGGCATGAGCAATGGGTGCTTGCAGTGGGGATTGAGTATTTCATTCGTTTCCTGCCCATGGTCACAGAAAGAACTCTGGCCTGGTGTATATATGAGGAAAACAAATATTAAAGGGATCTTAGATTCTATACACACCTTACCACTTCATAAACCACAACTTAACAGGGACATTTACTAATTAGGTAGTGATCAGTAGAGAAAAGCATGGTGCTGTTTTACAGTTGTCTAATTCTTTGAAGAGTTCTTTTTCAGATCAATGATTCACTGACTTCTGTGTAAGGAAAATGAGACCCTTAATCAGCAAGGAACCTGTAGTGTCAGTTCTAACGTGCAAGACCCAAACCATCAAAAGTATGTAAATGATCAAAAAAGTTTCTATGTTTAGCTGCCCCAATTTATAAATAATGAATAACTAGTTGGTGTATGATTTAATCTTAAAATATTTTATTAAGCACTGATAATAATGCAGAAATCCATGTAACAAAACAACTTCAGAGAGAAAGCTAAGTTAAACAGAGTTGCTATAAATATTGCACTTAGAATTCTTATTTTACATACAAAACTCCTTTAAAAATTGGATAATTATAAATTAACATCTTCCAAGTAATTGGAATTTGTATGTTTGAGATCAGATGGTTATGCTGCAAATCTTCGGCTTTCAGACTTGGGAGGATCTGTTCTCATCTTGTACATGTAAAGGATTTCACTTCTTGCCAGGTGTGCTTGGGTGNCTTACTGCTGGCAGTCAGTTGCACTTCCATGACTTATGCTAAGTGTCAAGACAGATGATAGAATGCAGCTGCAAAGTTCAATTTTGGCATGTTTTGTTTTTCAAGGCATTTAGGATCTTTGAGTTCTTAGTCTTAAAACTCATGACAAAGCTGTTGGGAAAGACTTTGCCTCTACCATCTTCTTCTACCTGGCCCATGATGATGTAGTTTAAACCTACAAGAAAGAGAATGAGATTACAAGATAGAAATCTGGGACATCATTTGGTAAGTACAGAAACCTGTGGTTTCTGTTCACTGTTTGTTACCAATTTCTTCATTTTTTCCTTCCTACTTTCAGAATTTACTCCCTTAGCCATCTTTGCCACAAACTACAGTTAGGTGAAAATCAAGCAGACACAGCTAAGTGTATACTACATAATTAAAGATATAGAGGATAGTCTTTAAATGTAGACTGTCAAGTGAGTCTGAAAGGCACTAGAAATGCCTATAAACACTGGCTAACCTAACCACTGTCACCCAGAGTGGAATGTGTCTCATTAATTTTGAATATTTTCACACTTGCTCAGTGTGAAAGCTTGTAGGTTAATGCCCCTAAGTGATAATGCACTTAAATATTTTCATTCCCTTTCTCTCCCCAAAGATGTAAATATTTTCTAGATATATACAGAAGCATTCAGGCAAGGTGGACTTAATGAGTGGTGAGACCTGGCTTTAGAGAATTCAGTTGGATCTGTGTATTTTTATGCCTTAGAAGGGTTGGAGATTTGCAAGGTCTTGGGCTGCAAGGAATGGTATCATAGGGGGATACAAACAGAAAAGTTCCAATATTCAGTAATGGCTATGAAATAATTCATTGAGATTTAGGATGAGAAACAGAAGTGTGTGGTTTGGAGCCAGAAGTCTCCCTAAAAGGAGACAGTTTGTTCCATCAAGGACATTTTTATGTCTCCCAATGTGTAGTTTTCAGGTAACTAAAGGCAGAAGCTCATTTCTGATCATGATTTTTCACTTTGTTACTGCCCACTTTGAATTAATATGCTTAAGCACTGATAGGATCTGGAATGATATCAGGGTTTTTTTGATGCTTATTAAATTGACTGTTTCCTCCTATGCTCCATTTATGCTCTTGTGTTCTACCTGTTTACTTATGAGGCAGAGCTAAAAATTGTTTTATTTTTTACTTAGTTACTTCAATGAAAAATACTCCCAGTATTTCTTGTAACACCTTTGACAAAATTTACTGGAATTTATGTTGGTTGGTCTCTGTATAATACAATTTAGGGTAGCTTTTAACAGTACTGGCTGTTGGAAGATATTTAGTGGGCTTAATACTACCAGTATTCCTTCAGTGAAACTGTAAGTATGTTCAGGAGGCACACAAACATGGAACTGGATTTCTGCCATTTCCTGTGAGATACTGCTCTTCTAGATTTAGCAGGCTGTTATCTTTCCCTTCTAAATAACTGTGTATGAAAACTAGCTCCAAAATGCACACATGTAAAAACAAAGTCTATCTCAGCTTCATTTGAGAAACCCAAATCAGATTTTTACCTTTCATCATGTGGCTTTTAAAGAAAAAACGTTTTTCAAAGTCCTTTGATCTAAGTGAGCCTAATCCTTTTCCAGTAAAACAGAAAAATGCAATAAAACCCTGGATTACTGGTTATTTTAAATTGATTGTAATACTAACTGCTGATTAGAGAAAAAACTGCTGTAATTTTATTGATTTTTGTGGCCATATTTCAAATAGTAGTTTTTATAAACATACAAAGCCGTTATTACTGTGTACTTACCTCTCCTGATGAGAGGACACTGCTTACACACAACAAGAATCTTGGCACTCATGCTCTTGCCAGCTTGCTGGATTGCTAAATTTCCCTCCTTATATACATTAATGATGGATACTGTTGCATGCAGGCTGCCAGCCCGCGTGACTGCTGTGATTACAGTTCCAGTTATTACTGCAAGAAAAGACATTTGATTTATTTGGTACTTTTTTATTATTTTGTGGCATCATAACAAATTATTAAGTGTATTAATACCTAATAAGAAAACAAACAGTTCTGGGAACAGTTACTAAAAATATGAATATCACTGCTAATAACTAACTCACTACTGTCAAATTTGGTGGCACCAAATATGAAATGGTTCTACAATGTGTCAGTCTCTTGCAAGCCCAGCTCTCTGTTTAATTTCAGTTAAATAGTACAATTTGATGCTACTTTTAATGAGTCATTTTCAAATACTCATCTAGCCAAAATCTGAATTCTCACCTCTCTGACACTCCCAGATGAGCAAGAGGGAATAGTTAATACCCTAAGAACTAGATTTTGATCTGTCTGAGGCGTGATACAAACTTGCTTATTTCATTTGAATGTAGTTACAGATTAGATGATCATATCTCCCAAGGACCTCTCAGAATGAAAATCAAGATACTTTCTTTTCCCTGGGATGACTAAATTAACTTGTAAGTAATCTTTATTTACCAAAAGGAAAAGGTAATTGGTATTAATAATTTGTTTTCTTCTCAGGTCATCTTTATAAACCAGATATTATATCCTAGGATAAATTAGATCTTTAATTATCAAGAACGTACAACCAGATTTAATTTAAAAAACTGCATAATCCACATTTTGGGATTTTGTAAATTTTTGCATTTTCTTCCTTTAATGCAGAGCTTTTAATTAAATAGAATGTTCCAGTTCAATCATGAGAGAATTGTGGATGTTAAAGTTCTGGGTTTTGCAGCTCTATTTCTAGAAACAATAAAATGAAATGCATGGTGAAAGAGGAATAGTTATTATTTTCTAAAATCATAAAGTCTGAAAATAAACTTAGAATAAATCCTATTCTATGAATGACAGACTTCCTATTCTTACTTCAGAATATGCTTGCATTCACAGTAGCATATAGAATATTTTTACTCTCACTCCTGTCACAAAAAAGACTGAAAAATGTCAAGTATTTGACAGAAGGTGGGAGAGGAGAATATGATTTATTACTGTGATACTAGAGGGAAGAAACAAGCTTTATACAGTATCATTTACCATGCGGCAAGGGCTGAGGTGTGGTCAGTAAGAGGAGATCATTTATGGTTTGGGTTTTTTCCCTGTTTCTTTCTGTGTTGGAGCAGCCTGCACCAGTTGCAGATTAGAAGAGGCTGGTGGTCGGGATGGGAAGGGGCTGCCCTGAGTCCATCCTGCCTCAGGGTATAGCCACAGCCCTCCACTGCTGCTTGGGCAACATCAGGCAAAGCTGCCCTCATATTCCTCAGACAGATTTCCTCAAATCTCATGGGATTAGCAGTGCAGTAGGAGTCACGTTAAAACAAACAAAGGGTGGTGGCAGGGAGTTTTCCCATCAAATTGCCATTAAATTGCATGTTATAGGGGATTAAAAGAAGCTTCCAGTATTAATATGGGAAAATACCCTGACACATAACTGAATAGATCAGCAGTGACAATGCCATCCTAATACACAGCAGACACCATTTTTCCTGATTGATTTATGTCTGTGCACAGACAGCAGTGCTCAGAAGCTTCCATCCCTTCTAATTTCTTTTCAAAGTATTTTGGAAATCTATACACTGAATTGTGGAACAGTCAGCAGGTGCAGCATGACATGTATTGGCTGGTTACAGAAGATGGAGATGACAACACAGTAACTGAATCGATGGATCCTGGGGTTGTCTTACATTGTCATTTGCTTTTCAAATTGAGAAGTATGTTTGTCTCAGATATCTGTGCAGTGCCTATTTCAGAATATCTCCAAGAATGTACTGAGTGAAACACAGATACCAATGTCAGATACATACATAAGGTGGTGTAAAAATATAGCCTATATATTAATGGTAACTCAGAGCTACATCTGGTAAAATTTCATTGAGTCTAAAAACACAGTAGAGAGTAAATAATTAAAAAGAAACTTTGCTCCCTTACCAAAGTTGCTGGAACAATAGTTGCTTTCCAGAGTCCCACTCCTTTTACACTTCTGCTGGCACAGAGCAACTGTAGGTTTCACAACTTTTTGAAGAGCAGAAAGTAAATTGAAATTGAAATGAAGCGTTTGATACAAATGCAAAGCACAATGTTTAAAAAAAAAAAAAGAAGAAAGATGAATAATCCTGATGTATACATGAACTAGACCTGGCATTTCAGGGGATGAACACCACAGCAGCAATATTGCTTTTCTCTGCTGTCACCTCCATTCATTGTCTTTTCAGGTGTCTCAGCTGTGTCTGTTCTAGTGGCCTGAGAGAATGGGATGTTACACAAGATTTGTGTGAGATCTTAAATCTGTGACTCACTGCTGTTGCCATACAGCCCTAGCAGAACACCTGAAGTATCACAACATTATATTACAGTAACATTGCCAAGGGAGGGGGTGGCCTTTTATTGGAAATTACCGCACTGTGATGAAAGGGATCAGAGTTCAAATTCCTGACCTTTTTTCCCCAAATTTTTCACATAGCTCCATGTCAGGTAGGGCTGCATAGTGTTTCTTCATGACATTTTGAAATGCAATGTTCCAAGTATGTATTTAACACTAGGGATTGACATTTCCTTTCTGAAATGGAATGCTTTGTTTATAAACAACTGAAGACACTCTGCATCTTTTTCCTGCTTGAGTGGACGTTCATAGTCTCTGTACCTCATTCCATGTAACATGTTGGCATGCTGTACTTTAAGGCTTAAATGTCCTTTTCAAATTTGTTTGGAATTGGTCAGGGACATAGTTATTGGAAACATGGAGGGGACACTGACAGATTTAAAAAAACCCCACAGATCCCTATACAGCCCTAATTTTTGAGAAAAACTAAATGACAAGTATCTTTGCAGTTTTTTACTTTCGTTTAGAATGGAGAATTTTGCAAATGTTTTATTCATCCTATATTTTTTGAAAAAGAACTTCTGACTAATTTTCAATCAGTAATTCATACTTTTATAATTGTACTTCTTTTAAGTTGAATTGAGTCTTTATATAATTTTCCAAGCTTTTAAGAATGAACTAAATTATATATAAAATTAGTTTTTAGTGCAGTGGCCATGACTGTTAGAAGATCTGCACTGCTCATCATTTTACCTTTCAAATCTGAAGTTTAAAGGTTGGGCTTTATATTTTTTTATTTATTTTGGGTTGGTTTGTTCCTTTTTTTTTTTTCCCCTGTTTTCTTGGTATTCTTTGGAATGTTAGATGCCTCCCATGAGGAAACGTGTTTTAAAGAACAAGTTACTATGTCAATGGTACAGGTCAGACAAGTGCTTCCTCTCTCAATGCTGCACAAAACACACCAAAAATTAAGAATTTAGTGTTCCTTGAGTGTTTTAAGTTAGTGTCATAGTAGGAGGGTAGGAAATCCAATAGGTAGATGAGTCCCAGGTGTATGCCAGCATGGTAGCTGCCAAAAAATGTACTGAGGTGCTCTCATC
This sequence comes from Vireo altiloquus, assembly GCA_013396875.1. Classification (NCBI taxonomy): domain Eukaryota; kingdom Metazoa; phylum Chordata; class Aves; order Passeriformes; family Vireonidae; genus Vireo; species Vireo altiloquus. The sequence continues at coordinate 607,347 of VZRF01013636.1, forward strand.
TTTCTAAATTTAAAATTGGGATTGTGCATTATAAAATATTCTTGTTTGGTCCTTTTAGGGCACCTTTTTTTCCTTTCTTTTTTTTTTTTAGTTTAATAAATTTTGCTTGGTGACCAACTTTGCTATGATTTGTCAATAGAGGCTGTCTCTGTTTGTAAGGTACTTTAGCAAAATATGAACTGGAGAAGAACTGAAATGAAAGTTTAGTTGCCTACTACTTTACATGTATCCACACTGACAGGAAAATGCATGACTTGATCCAATCGTATGAGAAAGGCAATTACCTCACCACAGGTATTGGATTAATCTTTGTTACTTTTACAAATGTATTTATAGCATTTATTTATTTCTGCTTTTATATAGTACTGATATTTTTATATTACATAAAGACTGACGTAATTCTTGAAAGAGCCTGCTAAAAGTTTAATATTTTATTCATGCTTGGAGTTCTGTGCAAGTTTAAACAGATCTGATTTGCAAGATAATAAGCTGAGTCTGTTTGAACTGGACACTTCTGAATGCAAATGATTGCTCAGAAATGTAACTAAACTGTAGAGGTTTGGTTTGCTTTGGTTTGTTTTGAAGTTCAGAAATGCCTACACTGCAAAACTGATCAGACCTTGAAAGGATTTCTTACTTCTGTCAGCCTGACAAGTCCTTTTGAACACCTTCTCTCTGTTGTCCTGTCTCAGATGAATTTGCCTGTTTTTATTTTCTAACACTGATGTTGTCATGAAAATTGATTTGGAGTTAATTGGTGCAGTTCACCTCTCTTGGCTGAACACAGCACAGTGTTATTGACAGCCTGGGTTACTTGAGACCAAGTGTTTGAACCAACAACTTCATGAACAAGTGCTTTAGAGTGAAGAAGAGCTGAATTATTTAGAGTAAGAGTCACATCAGAATGATTTACAGGTCATTATGATTTCATTTTTATAATGTTTATTTTCATCTATTTAAAACAGCTTCATTAGCAGTATTTAAGCACCACAGCTTCAGGGATTCCTGCTGACAAGCCATTGCTGCCCTGACTTTTGACGTGTTTTAAGTACAAATCAGGTTATGTCTTGCAAAAACATCATAAATAATTTGGTTTTCTGCTATAATTGTATCTGAAATCTCACATTCAGGTTATAGAAACTCTAAGAATTTATCCCTTCAGTATCTCAGTAATGAGGTATTTTTGGCAATACCTTCAGAGATATCCAACTCTGATCTTTCATATATGCTGTCTAGTCTTAAATATAAAAGGAGACTTATTTTTAGTGAGACATATTTCTCTGTAAATTCCAATCCCTGAATATTTTCAAATAAAAATTATTCCAGGAGAGTGTCATATTGACAAGGTGTTGACAGAACCTGAAGAGGGCTCAGGTTGCTTCCGTACCAATTTTGCTTGATCTTAATAAGTACATGAAGAAAAGTAAGATTTTTACATATCAACTTGTATAGAAGAAAGAGTTCCTTTAAATAAAACTATTTACTGAAATACTCAGAACTTCTTAGACAAAAGAAATTTGCTAATCCATTCTTCTAAGGAATGTGCTAGTTAACTGTCCGAAATTGAGAAGAGACAGGAAAATTCTCTCAGGTGGAGCAAGTTACTTTTACACTGAACTCTTTCCTGAATAGATTTTCTTTAATAATGTTAAGTAGATTCTCCCTTGAGTATATTACAGTACTCCCTCAAGTATATTAATTCTAATGAATTCCTTCAACATTTGAAATACTAACAAAACTGTAAAATTTAAATTTTTAGTATACTTTTTGTTTTGTATTTCTGTAACTCCTAGTCCTGGAATAATTAATTTTTATAGGAAATGAAGTAAAACCAGTAAGACTTACTTGAGGTAGCAGGGACTGTTGTGGTTGTAGGCGGAACTGTAGTTGTGGGGAGCTTTTTTGGTCTAAATTTATAATGGCCAATAAAACCATCAGCTGTTAAGCTTAAATCTGATAAAAACTGAACAAGCAACTCATTTTTCTCAGACAGGATGGGCCTAAAATAGAAAACCAAAATAAAATATTTCCATTCTTTTGCATGTCAAAGCAAAAAAACCATTAATAGCATCCTTTAAAAAGAAAAAAAAATACTCTAGACTAATACTGAAAAATATGTGGTGCTTTGCTGGCATGTCCCACACTGGGATTTTGAGGATGAAACTCATTTCCATCAATCACCTAAAACTGATTCCAGAAGTTTATGTCAGTCTGAGTATTGTTAAATTCTTTGTGAATTCACAGCAGACTTGACTTCCATAAAATGGAAGTGGTCAAATTAGGAAAGCAGGAAAATACATGGAAGAATTCTCAGTACACAGGGGAAGTAAGTAAATGGGTTTTTTAAAAATTTGGTTTTGTTTAATGAAAAAGATATTGCACAATTCAAGGGCCTATGAAAATTCATGCAGTACTGGATTCTGCAGCTCTTCAACCCACCAAAAAGAAAATGTTTTGGGTTACTATTTCTGTGGGTTCATTATTTGTCAATGATTGAATATTGATTGAAGGACTTCTTCAAAACAATTAATGAGGTCTTTGAAGTAAAAACTTGTCATCGTTTCCCATTTTTTTGGCAGATTTCCAGAAATCAGTTAACTCTGATGGCCAAGTCTGATGTAACCAAAAGTAAGGGGCTGGTTAACTGGAATTCTCTGGATTTACAGCTGCCATGGTGGTTGCCCACATTAGACTTTCCTTGGTGAAAGGACACAGCCTGTGGATGTAGGAGGGCACTGATTATCAGCTGCCAAGAGCTTTGTTCTGCTTCCTGAACACCAGGACTGCAAGGCCAAATGTGAACAATCTGACCCAGTCTCTGTATCCTGTCTTTTTAAAAGGTGCCTGAGAAGAAAATGAGTCAGATAAAGCAAGGAATGAGCCAAGGGCTAGAGAGCTCAGCTGGATCCTTTTACTTCAATATCTATAATCGAAACATAGGTATTATGTTAATGTTCAGCTATCATTACTATTGATTCTTTACCAACAGCACTGGGATTAGCATTGGTGTTTTTAGACAGTGGTCTAATGAGACTTTTGGGACAGGAGACAACCTGGGTTGGAGTCAGGGTCAGTCATGGAGAGAGAGAATAGAGAAAACCTAGAGAGAGAGACAAGATACTAAGCAATTTCTAGATGTTCAGATGGAGGTAGAAAATGCCGTATTTAATTAAAAAAATAAAATCTTTTAGAGGCCTAGTACAAAACTGTTAGCAAGATGACACAGTGGTAGTGAAGTTCACAATTAAAGGAAATTACTTACGCTGGTGGACTGTCTCCACAGTACTTCCCAATTCTTTTAGCATCATTGATTTCCCCACCATTAAACACTGCAACATAGTCATATCTGCAGTAGTTGTCTCTCTCCACGTCAAACTTCTCAAACTTTAACTCTATTAGCTAAAGGGGAAATGGAAATAAGTCATTAAGGTTTTGATGTGCAGAATTTATTAATACTTCTTGTAATAAGTGACATCTTCATATGAAGTACTATTTAATTTTTCTTTCTTTAAAAGAAAATTCCTTAATCCACTTAATTGTAAAGTATTTTAATCCACATGGCCTCTCCAACTAATAGTTCAACATATGATGCTAATATTCTGTAAAACATTTTCTTCTCAAATGTATGCAAATAACTTCTGATAGTTATTTTTATGAGTGAATGATAGTAGGTGTTAGGTGTTACAATGCTATTAAAATAACTACAGCCAAGTGTAAACAACAGAAAAGGGGCTTTTAATGTCACTGAATCATTCAAGATATGCTAAAGAAAAAGCAAAGGCAAAGTTGATAAGAGCCACTTCACTGACTTCATTAACAGCAGGGCCTGAATCACTATGGTTGCCAGTGCTGTGTATACTTGATGCAGAATTAAAAACTCTAGAAATTAAAATGTTGATAGAAAATTAGCAAATAGCAAGACTAAAACCAAGATAAAGTAAGTACTTAAAAGAATTGTGTTTCCATGTCAGATTTCCATAACTGTTGAGGCTTTACAAGTCATAAGTGAGAACTAGTAGAACTCTGGTATTTCCAGTACTTACACTGTTATCTCCAATGACTCTTATTTATGGAATTTTCTACTTAAGGAAGAAAAACAATGTACAAGAAAATGGAAATGGAATTTACTACTCGGAAACGAAGTCCTACAGAATGACTCTGTCAGTCATATGGCAAGGAAGTGAAACACAACCTAACTGCTGCATGGAAACAAAGGTAATATATGCATTTAAGTTGCTTCTTTAGATGAAGCACAACAGTATTTACATCATTTTCCCATAAATAGCACAAATAAACCTTGAATGACAACACTGATTTGTGTTGATTGTCGACCAACCTTTCTACAGGTCTGATTCAAAGAAAGATGGTATCAAATCTTCTAAGACTGTACAAAGAAGTAATTTGTACATGGCATATACTTTATTTGATTTACTGACACAGTAAAAGTTATCTTGCTCTACATTCATAGTAATGATAGCGTCTTATCACCTGATTTCTTAGTTTTGCTTGGATATAGTTTTGCACTATTAAGATGTTTAAGGCATAATTTTGTTTCCCATAAACTATAAGTAACCTTGGGGGACTTGGTTTCAGAGATGACTAACAGGTTTATTTCAAAACGCTCAGTATCATGACGAAAAAATACACTTTAAATGGAATACCCATCTGAATAACATGCTTGTGATCAAAACAGATGGTATAGAAAGAAGTAATGCAACTGGGAATGGAAATGCTGAATTTTTCCATAGCAGGCAAAACAGCAGGCCATAATAACTACTTTACTATTGTTCAGTAAGTGCACTTTGCACTAATAAGTATTTCATGGTAGAATATAAGCTCTTCATGATCAGGAGAAGCTCCTTCATCTTCTGTAATAAATGAAGTAATTACTGGTTTGTACTTGAAGCAACAAAACAAGAGTGCCTTGTTTTATTGCTCACGTGCTTATGAAGGGGAAATAGAGACAACGGCACCTAAATGGAAGACTGGCGAGCTTTTTATGTGCACTTGAAGAGAGATGCTTATTCACTGCTTCATGGAAAATGGCTTCTGTTACTGTCAAAATTCTGCCTTTCTTCCATGCAAACAACCACTGTCGGAAACAGGTAGATTTATGGAATAGAATCATCAAAAGGTACAGGATATAATGACCTTATTTTTATGCCTATATAACCTTTCTTAAATCTTCCCTATGAGCTTAGGGAAAGTTCTTAGGCTTATCAAGAGACATTTGGAAAGAACCAAAGTAATCTGTAGTTTACAGTAAGGGTTTGAAAATCACTGCCTATCTGTAGGATTGTTAAATGACCTGTATCTAGCAAACAAGGAATGTGGATTAAAAAGGACTACTGGAAAAACTAAGATGACACAGTGCTTCAGTTCAAGGAGGGAGCTGTCTTGGTAAATAGAAAAGTAGGAAATACCCGAAGAATATATTTATTTGGGGCAGCTTTTTTTAGTTCAAGGATTAGTCATGAGCAGAAGATGAAGAGGAAAGTTGTCTTTATATGTAAATGAATTTTAAAAGCTGGATGTGGCAAGAAAAGGAACCTACCAAACATGCTTGTCAACCAAAACATTTAATCATTGTAGACCTCCTGCTAAAATACAGAGCAGATGGCTCAGCGGCAACTAGAAAATGTGCAGCTAGGATTGAGATTAGCCCTGCAGTGTAGGGAACACACTTGTGTTTACCATGCATGGCACAAGAGCCCTCTCAGTCTGCTGTCACATCTCCTCAGGTCTTAAAGAAGTGGTAACTCATATGCTCTCATGGCATCTGGCTAATTAAGCAAGCATGTTATGTGAAGCCTTCAAAAAAAAAATGAAATAAAAGAAAATGCTTTTAGTAAATTCAGCAGCTCTACCTGGGTACCTCAATAATAAACTGCAGCAACACCAAAAATGCTCAAATGTTGTTAGACTTAGACGCAGCATTGATCATCATCATGTTCGGTGCTGAGATGATCACTTGCCCTAACTTAATTTGTATGGTATTTTTTAAATTAGCAAAAAAATCTTTAAACCCCTGCATGGTTTAAAAGCCTCACCAGTCACAGATGCTTTAATGGGTTTCATTAAGGGGAGTGTGCCAGAGCGTGGCCCTGCTGAGGAGGCACAGCAGTCACTGGGGTGAGACAGGAGAGGAAGGTGGGATGGTTGGAGCGTAGCTCTGTGCTCGCTGCCCCGGCCCAGCCTGGTGTCACCCATTGCCAATGGGTGGCATTGCAGTGTCCCAGGGCAGCGTGGGCAGCCGGCTGCTCTGGCCTGTTGGTCCCTGCAGGCACCGGCAGCTGAGCTGTGCCCGCAGGGCGATGGCAGCGCCTTACCTGGTTCTTCGGGGCCACGATGTGCCAGGAGCAGGTGACTCCCGCGGGGTAGTCCCGCTCTGGCCAGTTGGGCGTGTGGAAGGAGCCCGACGGCTTCTCCAGTCGTCCCCCGCAGTACTGGTCCCCTGCAATGCAGCACAGCGCGCTGCCCTGAGCACAGCGGGCGCTGCAGCCGGGGCCGCCCTGAGGGGCCGCAGGGCCTCGCTGAGGGAGCCGCGCCCGGCGGCCTCTGCCACAGCCCCACCGCGCACACCGCCGAGCCCTCCGGCTCAGCTGGGGGCACCTCTGTGGAAACAAAGGGCAGCAGAGCAAACAGAGAGAAGCATTCCTGCAAACACTGGGGCTGGAGGAGGAGGAGAAGCCGGAGGTACTGGAGGAGCCATCCCCGCAGCCCGTGGGGCAGCCATGGTGGGGCTGACACGCATTCCCAAAGGAACTGCAGCCTGTAGCATGTTCTTGATGGAGAAAGGTCTTTTTCTTCCATATCTCCTGCCCTCAGCTCCAAATTAACAAACTCCATCAGGTATGTAATACTTATTTACAATATTGTTATGAACTTTCGTAATAACTTTACTGTATCGAGTCACTGTTATTTCAAGAAGTCATTGATACAAGGCTATTGTTACAGCTGGATGGCCTGATAGATCACTCAGCACCTGCACCGCCTCTGCCCCACAACCTGTCTAGTCTGATATCATCCAATAGGAAAAACCTTGAAAAAGAGTCACTAACTAGGGCGATACCACCTCCCTGTGACCTCTCAGCCTCTCTCTCACTGATCATACTCTTCCCAAGCACCAGGCAATGCCTTTATTTTTAATAATACCTGATGAATTTTGCTTTGGTTTGTTTTGTAAGTGTTTTTAAACCAGGGTAGAAATGGGCAATCCACAATATCCCCTGGCACAGCATTCTACCTTTAGGTCACAGAGAAAAATGACCCATCCTTTCCTTTGCTGGTTTTTATATTGGAAGATATGGACTGTGGTCCCCATTCACTTTCTCCATACTAGTCTTGACTTTAAAGCCCTCTCCTACAGTCCCTTTGAACTTCTCATTTCCAGCATAAAGATGTTCATGCTGTGTAGTTGATCTTTGTGTATGTGATGTTCTTTTAACTCTATCATACTTTTTGTCTCTGATTCCTTCTGATAATTTTGTCATATTCAGTTCTGAGATGGGAACATCAGAAAGGCACACTTTATTCAAGATGTACACGTATTATGGATTTATAATGGGATAAATTTTTGTTGATATTGCTTGGTCTTTATTTTCTTTTCTAAAAATTTTAAGTTTCTGTTTCTTTTTTGATACCTCTTAAGCACTGGATTGATGCTCAGCTACTGTTTTCATATGTCATCTGTTTTAAACCTAACATCTCATTTCATAACTATAACAGGCAATTCAGAATCTCCTGTACTGTACACAAAGTTAGGGTGTTTTCCCCTTATTTGCAACATTTATCTATATTGAATTTCATCTGCCCTTTTAATGACTAGCTATTACCATTTTACTACTAGGCACAGTGCTTCCACTGCTCTGACTAGTCAGCCTTTCTCTTTACTACTTGATTAACTAAGATGGCTAAACAGTTACACTTTGCAATTTGCTAAGCAATATAATTAATAAATATGTTGAATAGCACAGTCCTTAATATCTGTGGCACCACATCTTTTTAATCATTAATGTGGCTCTGCATTGAGCTGTACAGTTATATTTGTCTTTAGCACATATCATGGTTAATTACCTCTTTCATGTGGTTCTGCTGCAGAAAACTTTGCAATGAATCCACTTCCAGCAGTATTAGCATCTGAAGTCATCTGCACCAACATTTTATTGCTGCTGGATACAAGGGCACCTGGTTTGACAGTACCACAGAACCTGCCAATGCGCTGTCCATTGGCATGGCCGTTGTATATATCCACAAAATCATACCGGCACAGATTGTCGCTTTCCAGGTCTAAATAGCGAAAAGAAAGAACCACCACTTTTCCCTCTGGGACCTGCAGAGAGAGGGAAGGAGGGAGAGATGCATCTGGAAGTGTGACCACGTATCTATTGCATCCCAGTGTTTGCATGACTGTTTTCATACCCTTCACTTCCTGTCAGGTGAGCTCTTTTTGTCAACTACATTCCAGGCAAAGCAGTTTTTAAAGTAACTTGGACCAATCCTAAATACAAAGCTCTGGCCATCTCTTGCCATTATCTTATTTCTGACCCAGAGTACCCCTAGTCAGGCTCATGCAGATAAATATAAACCAGTTCAGCTTGGTGAGTTTCTCTTATTTTCTGCTGAAAGTATGGAGTCAGCCATGCAGCTCCCTGTCACGAAGTAAGGTGAGGAGGATGAGATTAATATGAAAAAAATCTGGAACAAGAAACTTAGCATTTTAAACAAACAAAATGACCTCTCTTTCTGATTTGTGTTACCAGGTTTCATAGTTTGAAGGATTTTTTTTTATTTACTGACACACATCTTACATTTATAAATAAAATTGTAAACTTTACGGCTTGTTGGAGTCTAGGAAAAGCCTGGGAACTTTTCCTGCTCCTCTGGGTGTTTTGTTTTACCCTCAGAGCTCCTCAAAAAAGGCTTGGCCTGCGAACCAAGCTCATGGGAGCATTTGCCCCCACTTCTGGATGAGCTGAGAACAGCAAAGAAATGAGGAGATGGTTGTTTAGTGCGCCACAGAATGTGTAGTTGTAGTTTTTAAGTTTTGCTATATATATTATATGGAGCCAACATGGAGATTCTGGGGTGTCAGCTCCTTCTTCTGCATCTTCTTCTCTCTTCTCCTTCTCTTCCTTTTTCCCTCTGACATAAGTTCCTGTGACTTGTTAATTGGTAGATAGAATTTAATGTAGAGGAGACATGTCAATAAGGTTGATATTCACTGGTTTTGGGAACAAAACAAGATACGTAAAGTTTTCTAACTGGTTGATAATAGATATAAAAGCTACCTGCTCCTGGTAGCCATTGCCATTCTGTCCTCGTGTTCCTGGAGGTCACAGCACAGTCTGTGCCTCTGAAACTTTGCTAAGAACAAAAAATAAACAAGCTTTGAAACAACAGAAAGAAGCCTCATCTCATCCTTTCGGGACATGGGACACTGAAACAAGGAACACAGCCGGGCCAGGAGTCAGGGTCCAAAAAAGAACACCTCCCCCCTGACAATGGCTAACTGTACCACCCCAATATTTAGTTACTGGAGTGGCTGCAGTGAAAGAATTATATTTGGAAAGACAATGTAAAACTATAAACAGAGAATTCAAAAGAACCATTAGTAGGTGTCTTCAATATAGAAGAGAGGTATTTTTTCTGAAACACCTGAGGAAACATAAGACAGGGCAAATCTTCTTATGTGCCTGCATCTGTGGACATTGCAAAAGAGACAAGAGTACAGAGAAGGATGTAAATTAAGAGAACATAATAGTTTACAAGGAGGAGAACATTTCCTGGGATACAGGTACAAGCTTTTAAGAAAAAAAGCAGCATACTGAGAAGTGAAAACTATTCTAATAAAGCACTTAATGCTGTGTAACAGGACAGGAAGAAGGGAAACAGTATTTTAAAGTATAGAGGGACTCTAGACAGGCAAGTGTAACTATCTGCATTCAATCCATATCATGGTAGAGTGGTTAGCTATTAAAATAATTGCAGCTGTTCTTCTTTACTGAGACACTACTATAATTTTCTGCTTTAAACACACACTTAATATATCTACATTAAGTTCATATTTAAGCCATGTTATTTAAGAGTTCATGATTTTTTTTCATTCCTTAACAGACACTCATTTTAAAACACTGGTTTGAAATAAACTAAAACTAGACTGTTCCTATATGAAATTGTCACACTGTTTTACTGAGTCTCAGCAGTTAAAAATTGCTTGTCAAGCATAGATGGAAGTGCTATAAATGAAAGTGACTGCTTAACCCACAGAAGATACTAATAGAGGCAGCAGCTCTAGATGTACTGAAAAATGTGCTGTAGGTGTGTTCAGGTTACTCAATCACACTGCTGCTTTTATGTCCAGTGTTGATACTGATCCTGCAGCAGGACAGACTTCTGCTGGAGCTGTTCTCAGCTGCCCAGGGCCCATGTGCACACTGCCTGACCAGCTCCACTGCAGTTCCTGCTCCTTTTCAGAGTATTTTCCTTTTAAGTTCAAAGTTCTCTCAAAAATGCATTCAGGTCCCCTGTGCTGATACACATTGCTGCTACTGGTACATCAAAACCACAACTCACCTGATCTTGATTTTATTCCTTGCATCACTGCTCTCATATCTAAATCTCTTGTTACATTCACTTGTCTTCTGGTCTGAATCACTAAGGAACATTGACACATGGTCATTTTAACAGAAAATGAGCTCAAATGAATTTGGTATTCCAGCCAGAAGACCTGATTATTATTTACGGTTATGCTACAAACTCTGTGTGACTGGACAAGTCAGTTCAAAAATGCTGACAGTAACATTAGTTAGATAAAGTCAAATTTAGGCAGTTAGATTAGAGAAGCCTTTTTTCCAGAAGTACCTACGTAAAATAGCATATGCTCTTTTGGGGTGGAACAGTCATTTTCATAAGTTTGTACAACTGGTACAACAGGACGCAAAGGGGGTGACCTTTAAAGGGTGTCATGTTTTAAACTAAACTATCATGCCTACAGTTAAGTTTGTCCAACATATTCCACAACAGTGTCTTGCAGCTTTGGCTAAAACTTGCTCATCTTTAACATGTTTCCTCTTTTCCTTCCCGTTTTTGAAAGCTGAGCAGAAGTTGCTCTAGCATATTAGATTTAAGAGTTTTATCAATGCTTGTGAGATTTTTCCCTACTTTCTCAGCCTGAATTGCTTCTTTGAATATACCTGCTCTCGCCCAGAGTTTGAAGAAGGAAGTGGAAATGTGAGAGGTGGCTGGTTCTGGGGTAAGGAAAGGACTTTTTGCTGTCCTAGAGTTTCATTCAGATTTAGCCAAGTGGTTACCCCTCAGTAATGCCAATGGTGCTCACTGACAGCTCTGTTCCATTGACCCTGCATTGCTCTACTCTCACCAGGCTCAAGGCTCTCACTCCTACCCCTGGATATTCCACTCTCTCGGGCTGCCCCATGGTGGGGACAGAGGGATCCAGGACCAGGAGGGAGAGGACACTGGCAAAGCTGCCAAACTCCAAACTGCAGCCAGCCATTCACTCAAGTCTTAGGTTTTCTGTTTCATGGTATAAGTCATTCTGTGCAGTGTTGTGCTTCCTTCTCTCTCCACCGCTGGCTGTACTATACTATACAACATTACACTTTCTAATTATATTTCATTGTAGTTTTTAATCTCTGCTTCTGTCCGTTTAGTCTATTTGAACTTGGTCAAGACTGTCCCCCATAGATGTACTGACTTCTGTTTCATGACAGTCTGTAAAAAAATGTGTAGGAAAACTCAGCCACGTGGTCATGAACGTTTCACAAGGAGTCTACTGCAGGTTTTAGTTGTCAGAATAATCCTTGCTCACGTTCAGCTGAATTTGGGGAGGCAAGTCATTTAGAGAAATGTGGCAGGCCCTTAATTACAGTCACTTCTTACTGCTATTACTTTATTTTAAAAATATACTTGCTTATTAAAATATTTGTCATTCACAAAAATAACAAATTCATTCCAGTATGTTAAAGCAGTTAAAATTTTGTGATGTGAGTAGATGACCATCAGAAGTGCAGAGGATGGTGGTTCACATTCTGGCAGCAGGTGTTCCAGTTTGCAGCTACTCCCAAGAAATCTGGTGCTAAATACAGGCATCTTTGCAAAACTGTACTTTTCTTTGACTTCTACAATTTAGCTTTTTTTAAATGTTGAAAACTAATGTTTTCAACTAAGATCTGCCAGTGTTTATCTCAGGACATTTAAAATATTGTTCCATGAGAAACACAGGGGAGCAAGCAAAGGCCAGTGTGACTCAGTATTGTTTACTTTGAGCCACATCTGAGCCTGATGCAGTAAGAAGATGTGATACCTCAGAGGAAGAACTGGGAAGGAATTCAGCTCTTAAAAGAAAAGAAAAAAAAAAAAAGAGGGAGGAGTCAAAGGAAGAATGATGTGATGTTTCCTTTGCAGGGTGTGCCTTATTTTTGTTTTATCCATCCAGCTGTTATCTTTCAACAACAGAAGCACTTCATCCTTTCCCTCTCTTTGTCACAAAGAGGGCAGCTGACCCATACTCACTCTCTGCTTCCCTTCTCATTTTAACTCTATGAACTTCTTTAGGTTCAAGAATTATGATGCTAAACTCATGCGAAGGATGCCTTACTCCTATTGAAGGAGAAAGGAATTTTTAGAGAGAGTTTTTGTAGAGCTTAATTCCCTAAAATCATCTGTGTAGATTACTAACCTCTTCAAAAGGGCATGATTATTCCATATATACAACACACCTCAAAATAAGATCCTTAGATTGGTTTTGGTTATCATTCATTGCAGATATTTCATATAATGTTAATCAAAGTTCAGTTACCTTTAAAGTAGTGAAGCTGTTTTTGTTATTCTAACTGAATACAAAGCCCTCGTCATCAAAATTATGTGGTTTAGATTATTTACTATGAAAATAATCAGGGGGAGGGAACTTAAGTGACAAATTTCATAAATATATTTTGCCTAACTTTTAAACCTGTATTGGCTTGAATATATTTTGATGTATGTTTAATACCAAAATGCTGATTGTATGTTTTGCTATAGCAGTCCTAGGTAGAGTTGAAAAATAGATCAGCTACCTGATGTACCTGCAAGCTAAATGTATTATTTCTCTCTACTGAGAATGAATGTGGAAGTTATTTGGAGTTACATCCTGGGAAGAACCATGATTTCTGCCAAGTTGCTTGTTCTCTAGCTCCAATTTTAAAAATTTGTATTAGCTTGCTCTTCCTGACAAGGGCACTAGTTTTTGTTCATCTCTTTTTTTTCTGGCAATACAACCATGTGTAAAGATCTCTTTTCTACTGGAAGGGCAGTTTTACAATGATATACGAAAATGAATGCTTAAAACACAGAAAAAATTATTTAAAATATTCTGCTCCCTCAGGGCAGATTCCCAACTGCCCTGATAAGGAAATTTTTCAAACCTTGCTTACTGTCAGCAAACCTGCTGGAATGCAGCTCCTGAACTTATAAAAATATAGCCTTACATAACTCTGTTAGTTTTCACTATTATTGTTGCACATAAAGTTGTTGGAGTTTTATGGGAACTAAGCAGTCTGCCAGAAAAGCACAGGACAGCAGTCCAGATCCTCGGACTATGTGACACATTTATGTGAGGTGATGGCCAAGAAGGATTACAGAGTATTAAAAGTGTATATGGCATATTTTAGATAAAGCTATATACATTACTATAGGAAAGGAAATAGCTCTACAAATGACTTCTTAGCAAAGCTAGTGAAAAGCTGCTGGGTAGTCTGCCAAGGCTGTAATAGAACCACAAGCATGTGCTGAACACTTCTTAGAGCTCTTAGAATAGAGAAGCTGTTTTCTTTAGCCAGCTGAAAAAGTCCCAGTCTCTTGAAATAACAGAATCATAACTGAGTTAGAGAGACTCTTCCAGCTTTAGCAAACCAATTGGAAAGATTTCAGATACCTGAATGCTACACTGCTTTATCTGTATTACCTGTAATGTTTTCTAAACCTATTTTCCTCTAAAAATGAATTAGCTCTTATTCTGCCTCTCTGTGCATTTCTTGTGCAGATGATGAGATTTTGTAGTTGAGAAAACAACAGCTTCATGACCCAGACACAAAGTGAATCAACGTCTCTTTCAGTCTTGCAGACTTGTCAAATCCTGCATTAGCAGAGTGTTTTCAGGAAGGTGTTCACAGCCCTTGGCTAAAACGGACAGGCAAAAAGTCTTAGTCACTTTCTAAGAGCAGATGCTAAATGAAGAAGACTAACAGTAACTACAGAGTATTTCTTCATGGCAGTGTAATTGGCTTTCTTACTTGGGTGCTACTGCAAGCTATTCTGAGCCTCAGCAGTATTTGGTGAAAGGATTTTGTTGTTTAAATTCAGGCTAACCAGACCCTTGAGTGTACCACTTTGCCGCAGTTTGGTAAACCATCATCTTTTTTAAGAGAGTACAGGCTTAGTCTTGCAAGTTTTGTAGCCCTTGCCTCCCCTACATCCTTCCTGCACACCCAAAAAACACAGAGTGTTCTACAGTTGATGGGGGAAAAGAAATCAGCTAGGCTTAGTGTGCAATATTGTTTAAAAAAACAGGGGTTAAATGAGGTGAGGGCACAAGCAAACCTGGACTACTCCAGTTACGCAGCCCTTCTCTGGCTTTGGGCAAACTACAGAGGACAAGGAGGAGGCAGTCAAATGGTAGCACAGCAGAAAACTGGGAGTCAGGGTGATCATGAAATGACAGAAGCCATTGAGTTCCTCCCATTGTCAAGAAAGCTTAAGTGCAGACACAGCTCTGCCACAGCTTTGTAGTAGTGCTTCTCACCATGCCCAGGCTAAGTGGGATGCTGGCATCTGGTTGGCAACAGACACATAAAGGCTGCAATGAAACCACTCTGTATGGACTTTCTAAGTACAATCATTTGTTCTCTTCCTCTATCCCCCATATAAGGGCAGATACATGGCATGATTCAGTAATTGTTTCTTTAGTGCTGCCTCCAGTTGTTATTTAAGTTTTTTAATGGTAAAAACTTAATGCTGTTATAAGCAAAATTATTATTTCCCTTCAGGTTCAATTTTGAACTTCTGAACATCTAATACTGAGTTATATTGGTAAACTAACTTTGGACATTTTTTCCCTTTATTTAAGGCATGTGTATATGATTCCAAATGCAACTTGCATCTGCTCTTCAGATTGTGAGGTGGGCCGTGCTGATTGCTGTCACCTCAGCCCCTCGATAGCAAGGGAGCAAGTTCATGGGCCTACACCGTGTTTCATATCAGACTCTTCTGGATGGGGTCAGACATGGATCAAAGGCAACCTCTAACTAGGCCCCAAAAATAACGCAACAGAAAGGTGTGGAAAGCAACTCCGAGGCTTCACTGGGATCTTTCAGATATAATGATTAAAATCACATCACTCATTTGGTACGAGAGTTGTTTTAAACTGAGCATCGTAAACAGATCAATGTCTCCTGCTTTGCGTCAGCATCTCTATAGTAGCAGGAAACAATTATCCTGTGATACCCTATTCTCCTGCCAACATCTAGCCCGTGATGCAGTCTTTGAACTGAAGTTGTCTTTAGTGATCCTGTCAATACACAGACTAAGTTATTTTTTTATGCCTTCTTATACTTATTTTTTCTGTAGGCCCAAAGGTCAGAAGAGTTCTTGGTGAACCATGCCAAAAAAAGAGAGGAAATTTGGTGGGCAGTTTCAGAGGGTTTAATTTGTGCAGATGTGAGGGAAAGTAATCATTCACTCACATCCCTTTCTCTGAGTTTGTGGATAAGGACACCCAGAATGGGAGTATTTAGTCCTATTTGTTTCATGGAATCTGTTGTCCATGAATATGATATCTCTCCCCAACAGTCTCATTTCAGCATCAAAACATCAATTGTACCACATGGTTCCATTTCACATAGTCATTTATAAATGTAATGACACTTTCCTACTGCTGGCAGCCTGCTGTATGACAGACTCCAGATGTCCTAGCTGGCAGAACACTGCTAGCAGCACACTTCAAGCAAACCTGCCTGAATATTTTGGGTTTGATTAAAACTTTTTATACATCTTCTTGCCAAGAAATTTTGCTTTTCATGATCTCCGCCTCAAACCTTTTCTTTAATAGAACTCACTATTGCTGTCCTCAGTGACAGGAAGGGGAGATGTTTGCTTGTAAGTGGGTTATAACAATTAGAGGTGCATCAGGGAAGTCAACGAAAATTTGCTTCTGACATGATGCAAGGCCAGTTTTATTTCAACCACTATTATCATATTACATCAACCCTAAAAAGCTCCAGATAGCTGAGCTACTTTGAGTTACTGAGTTCATTACTGCACATATGTTACCCCCTGTAAAACACAGTTTAACAACAAATAGCTGTTCATTGTCTTCAGCACTGATTTTGTGGTATTAAAAATTCTTACTGTGATTTTCCAAGTACATTTGCTGTTTGGTGGGTAGACGCCAGGAAATCCTTCACTCCCAATAAACCCTGACTCTCCAGATACAACTCCTCCACATGTAAATGTAGGCCTGAGAATAACAGGAAAAACTGTATTTAATTTTTAAATGTATTTCATTTATTCTTTGTATAGTAGTCAAGAGGCATGAACTGTCTCAACAACTTAAATACTTAAAACCATTGCTAACATGAAACATGTTTAATTATTTACCTAATATCACTATTGACATGGAATGTGCAATTTAATGTGTAAATTTAGGCATAGAAAAAATTAACTACTTGGGCCTTAATTCTGGGTTGGCACAGACTGTTATCCCTCCCTCCTTTTTTACTTCATAAGATCAAAGGTGTGCCAGTGTGATACATCATTGCAAATTGCTATTATAATGAAAAATAATTAGTAAAAAATCATTAGTAATGACTTTTTATAGTACATATGTAGTAGTTAAAATAGCACTGATATAAAAATTACTTCTCATTCCTTTCTATGCCTTGAATTTATATGTTTTAATCGAAGAAGTCTCTGGTACTTTTTTGTAACTCAGTAGCACAACCCACCCCGCGCTGAGCCCCGCTCCTGGTGCTGAGCCCTGTGGCCAAGCTGTGCTCGGGGCTCAGCTCAGCTGAGCTCAGGTGCCGGTGCCGGCTCCAGACACGCTGCACGGACACCCGAGGAGCCCTGGAAAAGCGGTGTGGAACCACTGCTACTGCTGAGGACACGAGGGTGAGCGAACGCCCTGCCGAGCTTTACACACCGTGATGCCACACCACATAATAGCGCTGTGTTAGAGAGGTTACAGATTACACGGCACCGGGCTGCTCTCGCAGGGTCCTAGGCTCCGTGGAAAACGCTCCTGCCTTGATGCAGTCACGACCAGTGAAACACCCGCGCACCCCACGGAGGCACGGTGGGAACGCGACTGCGGGGGACGGAAGGAGGGGAGGGGGCGCGGTACCTGTGCGGGGACAGCGGGACCTGGTACCTGTGCAGGGAGGCGGTACCTATGCGGGGACAGAGGAGCGCGGTACCTGTGCGGGGACAGCGGGGGCGGTACCTGTGCGGAGGGGCGGCGGGACGAGCCGCCGCCAGCAGCAGCAGAGGCGGCAGCAGCAGCAGTAGCAGAGGCGGGACGGCGGACGGCATCTCAGGGCGGCAGCGGCGACTGGGGCAGGGCTGGGGCCGCGGAGCCGCTGCTCCNGCCTGTGCAGGGGGGCGGTACCTGTGCGGGGACAGCGGGACCTGGTACCTGTGCAGGGAGGCGGTACCTATGCGGGGACAGAGGAGCGCGGTACCTGTGCGGGGACAGCGGGNAGGAGGCAAAGGCTTCCGCCGCCCTCCGCCCCCAGGGCAGGGCAGGGGCCCGGGCAGGGCCGCCCTCTCTCCCCGCGCGGGGCGCGGGCGCTGCCCCGGGTGTGCCCGGCCCCGCCCCGGTGCCTCCCTGGGGCTGCGGCCCCGCGCGTTTGGAGCCCGCGGGGGCTGCCCGGGCGCAGAGCCCCCACGGCAGCGGCCCCGCCCCGAGCCCGCAGCCCCCCGCGACGCCCCGCTGCCGTCCTCAGGTGGCACAGTGCGGGTGTTTGTCCCGGGCATGAATGAACTCAGTGTAACCGGCTGTGCAACCGTCTGCAGCTCCGCCAAAGCTTGAAAAATAGTAATGCTACTTTGAAATTTCTTCTTTATTTAAATTCTAAAGTAAACTTGAAATGCTTCGTTTTGTTTACCAATGGGTGATCCTGACCCATTTAGTAGCGTTTTCACACTGGCTGTGAAAGATACTCTTTAAAAGGTGGTGGCAGAGCACACAGTGATGAACTCAATACTTGGGTGTTTTACAGGATTTGGGCTAAAATTGTTTGACTGAGAAAAGAAATGAAAAAATAAGTCAATATTCTTATTTTGAACACAGTATTCTTATTGAACGTGCCATTTAAAAACCCCAAAATTGTTAGTGCTATTGAACAATGACATACAGATTATCATATCAGTAAGTGATAATTTATCTTCTGAGTACTGCTTCAGAAAAAGCCAGTTCCTCTTAACTGTTTTTAAGTTCTTCTTCCCATATGTGCTTCTTGCAGGAGAAGGAGGTAAGTCTGTAGAAGTGTTCAGGCACAGCCAATTGAACAAAGACTGGAGAAACTAAGCGGAAATTCTCCCGCACGTCAGGCAGAATCTAAGACTATTCTCTTATTTTTAACCCATTTATTAAGCACTTAACATTCCTATTCATGCAAAATGCAAAGAAGAGTAGTTCACTACCAAGACTTTGAAGAACTGCTGTTGATTAGAGAGGGTGCTCTGAGGATTAAAGAGAAAGTGAATGCTGCAGTTTAGCAGAAGTGATACCTGTACTCTCCTTTCCACAGTGCTGGGTGAAGGAGGCAGTAGACTGACCTGGATTCATGCTTGCTAAATTTCCAAGAGGATTTCTGTGGGAGAAGAGGTGCCTGTGCTGTTGGAATATCCCAGATCTTTGGAGGCAGCCTGCAAGACGGCAGGCGAGTTAAGAGATGACAACAGTGTTCTTGTGTGCACAGAGGCACTGGAAGACAAGAAAGAGCAGAGGCTGGGGGATATGTGGGTTTTGCAGAGGCCCAGGTTTTTAGGTGTGTTGGCAGCCAGGTGACAGAGCCTGGCCTGCAGCCCTGAGGAGAGGCTGCCTCGAGACCTCCCTAGTAGGACTGGAGGAAGGAGCAAGACACTTCTAGGCAAGGCTTGGTGGAGGATTGGGGCAGGGAGTCGCTTTCACAAAAAGGGGGCTGTGGAAACAGAGATCATAACATTGTCAGAGCAGAAACGATGTTTGCAGCTGTGTTTAGAACGGATTTTAAGTGATTGAAGTGGGAACGAAGAAAACTTAAAAGGAGACATTTACTTACACCATAACCAATAAGATGCTGGTTAGCAACTACAAGCTTAACTGATTTATTGGTATATTGGTATAGTCATGAAGGTAATATAATGATAATAAAAACTGGTAGATCTGGAAGTCTACGTGTATGACAGAAAATTGTGTAATCCTCACAGCACAGAAACGTGTTCCCTGCTGCTCCTCTCTGTCAACGTTTTTTAGTCTAGAGAAGACCCTCTATTTTATAAAAAGAGTATTTCAGGCCTTATATCCACTGAAGAGCTGTGCTCCATGCTAAATCACTAACAAAGGCTGTTAGCTCCCATGGATTACATGTCCAAGGACTCCTTTTATATGTGGTTGCTGCAGACTTTTGCCTCATTTAAAGGTAGTTTTAAACTTCTGAACAGTTAACACATTAACAGGTTCTGCATTGTCACCCAAGCACATCTACAGATCTGTGCAGCAACGGGGTATTTCAGGCCTGTTGAACAAACTGAGGTGATGAACAGGCTGCTGGGAAAGCCTCCAGCCCGTGCCCAGCCTGTGCAGCCAAGCTCCTGCACCTTTGCCAGTCGGGAAAATAGCAGCATCACTCCCTGGCACTTACTGTCTGGGAACACACCCTAAACGTGTGTTCCCTAAGCACCCTAAATCTAATGTGCTCAAGTACTTCTTTAGTGCCCCACTATTAAATAGATTATGAATACCACAAGTAGTAAATGACAGACTATAAACAAGACTCTCAAATTAAACTGCATTTACCAAATGTAAATGATGTTGCTAGACAGAATTCACCCACGAACTAACCCAGAGGTATCTGGCTGCTTTCCATCAATGGCTGCAGAAGGAACAGAAAAGTAAAAGGCCAGTAAGTAGTTACCCATAAATAAACGTGTTAGCATTGACATTAATCTTCAGCTAAATTATGATCTGTTCGGAACACAGAAACAGGAGTGACCTTTCTTCTTCAGCAAGCCCAGTCCTCTACTCTTGCAGGGAACCAAATCAAATAAACCCTTTCATATACTGATGATATTTCATTTTTGAGGTCAGGAAGCTACTCAGTCAGCATCTGTTAGAATCCCAGTCTTTTCAGAATAAAACCCATGGAATGCACAGTTAGGAATTGTTTGTAGGTATGGATATAAATTCAGCTAGAAAGGTTTTAAGCTCAAACCCAAAAGATGGCAGATTTACAGTCTCATGCAATCTTAATTAGGCTGCCTTGTGTATGTATTCTTTGCATAAACGATGCATAGGTTTTGTGACAAAAATAGTATGGAGTTGCATAAGCAAAGTGTCTTTATTAATGTGGACAAAAAATGTCTAACTTTTGACAGTTGACATTGCAGCACAAGTTTTCTCCACTAGATTATTTTCAAAGGTAGAACAAAAACTATTTTCTGTCACGTGTTCCCAAGGTGATGCATCTCCAGGTTTGGAATGATGAATCTTTAATGACAGACATTTAACATATGAACTCCAGAGCTAGTGCCATAGTAATTATAAAAAATGCCTGCTGTCCCAGGGTGTCATTGCCTCCTGCAGCGGTCTGGCAGAAATGGGCAGCCTGAGTGACCCCTCTTCCCCCACCAGCTGCTGCCAGCAGTCCTGGGCTCAGCTAGTGATGCTGGTGATCCAGGGCTGAGGGCTTCTCCCTACCAGTCACTGAAGAAAGATATTTTGTACACAAAGCTAACAAGAGACAAATTTCCCAATGAATGAGACCTTGTCTGCCTGAAAATGAGACAACTACTGAAGTGGAAAGTGGAAACCTCTTCCTGAAATGTAACCCTGTGTGACAGACTGTCCTTGAGATGTTCTTTGAAAAGCCTGTGTAAATGTTGGTGCAAACTGCCTGTGGCTCCATTATCCCTGACATCTTTCCTGTGACAAAGTTAATCATGATGTTGCCATGCAGCAGCCAAAGTGGCCTGATAGCCTGACAGAAAATGAAGCTTAGTCTATGCTCCAGCTTTCAGGCTTCTCACCAAATCTTCTTTTCTCTGTGGAGAGTGGCCTGCACAGAATACCTTGTACCATGGCAAAAGACCTCTTAGTGCTCTACTGGTGTTTCTGTATGGGTCCTTGTTCAGCTGACACTGTGAAATTTATTTACATTTACATCAATACTATCAACAACTGCACTTTATTTCATATCAATCAGAATGGTTTGAGTAGGCAGGGACATAAGTTCATCTAGTCCAATGCCCCTACAATGAGCAGGGACTAGATCAGGTTGTTCAGGGCCCCATCCGATCTGACCTTGAGTATTTCCAGGGATGGGGCATCCACCACCTCTCTTGGTGTTGCTGCCCTCATAATAAAAAATTTCTTCCTCATATCTTTTCTGAGTTTACACTCTTTAAGTTTAAAAGCATTACTCCTTGTCCTGTTGCTACAGGTACTATTAAAAAGGTTCCCCCCATCTTTCTTTTAAGTCCCTTTACTTATTGAAAGGCTGCAATAAGGCTGCTCTCGAGCCTTCTCCAGGCTAAACAACCCCAACTCTCTCAGTGCAGTCTTAAGTGCCAAGATCTTGATATTTTCACTTCCAAAAGAACTTTGGTATTTCCTGAAATTGCAAGCTGTCCCTTTTCATAAAAGCATTGGACTATATGCAATAGAGAGGATTTATCCCTATTTTCTTGATAATCCAAGCACCTAAAATGACTCTTGCAAACTGATATGCCCAGCCAATTCCTAGGATTCACAAATTTGCTTAGATCTGTAAGACAGTTATCCATGTTATGCCTTTAACTGAATCTGCTACTTTATAGAAATAAAAAACCACACAAGAATTGTCTCTGGAAAACTTGCAGAACCTCCACCCTTCCTCAGACTGGAATTCCCACTCTTCTCTCTTTTTGTCTGTCAAGCTTTGCTCTTGGCTCATTTAACAAATGACAATGTGGTTTTTGCCTTTATACAAAAAATGGCTGTGATGAGTCATAGACCTCCTCTCCCCTATTTCTTTTGATACGGAGGTACCAAATGTAAAAGTAGTATTGACAGTATTCCTACGCCTTAAGAATTTAGGAACTTATTAGGAACTAAGTTTACCTTCTTTAATTAACTTTTTTTTTGCTAATTTTACTTCAGGTAATGACATCTATAATACAGTTGCAAAACTTCATATTTCATTTTAGCATTTAGCAGAGATTGGATATGATGCATTAATCATAAAAGCAGTACAGTTTTTCATTCTGGCTTTTCTAAATTACCTTCTGGTGTTTCCATTTGTCAGTTTGGGTAATACTAATATCAGTTTCTACTTGCTTCTTTTTATAGGAATACAAACAGGTATCCAGTAATTCTTTTTTTAAAATGTTTTATCTTCTATTGTTCAAAGTCAATTGCTTATTTGCCAGCATAAGAAAATATTAAGGAGAATGGTGCTGATTTATCATTATTTAAACTGTTTTGCATCATAATATAAAAATTATAAATTAGATGACTACTGCTAAATTGCAAACATTTCTGTAACCAAAGAGATATAATAATGGTTAACCAGAGTGCCCACTATTAAGCAGAATGCTGGAAACGTTCATAGCATTGTGAACAGCTACTCCTTCATAGTACAAGACTCTTAAAGGATTGTTTCAACACTTCCAATGAAGCATCCCAGGGACCATTGACCAAGAGCAGGCACTTACTATGACCATATCACACAGCAGGTGTAGAAATGGCTAAAGTACCAGTCAGAAGAATGGATTCTAAAAAAATATTTTAAGCAAGTGCTATGTCCCTAATAGTGCATTTGAAACACAATAATCCAAGGAAAATACTCAATATGTAAAAGTAGCAGGAGCATAAAGCGTGGAGTAGAAGGCCCTAAAATAAAAAAAGGCAGAAATCAGAACAAAGCCCTGTGAGAAACTGTTCCCTGCCAATGCTCTCATTGCTTTTCCTGAATTTCCCTCTGCTATCATTTATAAGGCTATACATAAAAAGGGGAACAATTGGATCTAATTTATTTACTGCAAATGCTCTTAGGAAGAAAAGTACTGTGAACAATTTTAGTTCAGCCAACTAAAATATTGTTTTCTTACTTTTACTGACAGGAAAATTCACTATCTGCTTCCAAGTTACCACAAAGGGGACAATAAGAAAAAAGCACTTTACAAAATGTGCAAATGATATGACAGCCTGTGCAACAAGAGATGGGAGAATACAAATTTCCATCAGCTGTAATAATTCTTGCACTTGTTTTCTTGGCTTGAAAAGGAGTCCCTAACTTAACTGAGCAGCTCAACAGCTACATCTGAATGATAAACTGGGGGAGCCTACATCTGAAGGACTTCCTTCCTCAAAGATGAAAATTCAAAACTGGGAAAATACCCTTTCTTTAACAGGCAGATTAGGCCAAGCCAGGAGAGCTGAAGTAATTGTGAGGGAGTATCTTGATAGAGTCATTGTCTGCCAGGTAGAACATCATATTGATGGTACAGAAAGGCTTCCTGGATTCCTCCTGTTGTTCATGCTACGCCCTCAGTTGTCCTTTTTCAGCCAAGTTGTCCTTATTCAGCGTAGTGTCCCTGGCAAGAAGGTGAGTGTCTCATCACTGATGTTCCTGTGCAACAATAAATTGTACCAGTGTTGGGCAGTTCTGACTACAGGAATTACAGTCAGTCCCTATGGCCTACTTCCCATCAGAGTACAGGGGTCATGGAATGCAAAATTGTGGCCAAATTATTTCACTGGTGGCTGGAACTCAGCTATTTGCCATGTGCATTACAATAGTGAGTTTACTTTTTCTAAGTGCTGAATTACTGCCCTGGGAGATGAACACATGCGTTCCAGACCAGAATTCAGAGTTTAGCCTAATGTTATGTTTTTTAAACACATCTGTGATCTATTATGTTGCTGGGTAATGATTTTTACAGAATCATTGTTTAATATGTAAAGAAATGTCACTATCAGTCTCAGCATGGTATTGCAGAGAACACATCTGAGTACTACATAAAGTACTTCTTCCTATGGGCAAAATATTATAGGTCATTAAAATGTTAAAGTATTAAGGGGAAACGTTATAAAAAATTGAAGGAACATACATGGAAATTTTAGGAGCCAGGACCAGAGACTTCTAGATAGTAGTAATTTTAGTTACCAAATGTATCACAAAAGTAAGCTAAACATTGGAAAAGCATTTGAGAAACAGCATTATAAGCCTAAATTAAATATATACTTGGTATAAAAATGCTTGGAACTTGTATTCAGTTCTAACTCAACAACAGTCCTTTAGTACATTAGGAATCAAAAGTGCAGTGCCAGAATCAAGCAGTAGTTTATCCTTTTTGTATTCCAGGAGTTACTTGTTTTAATCCTTTCAAGAACTTCAGACTATTTTTGTTTTAACAGTCTCTGAGGAAATTTCTCATATCCACCAAACAAAATAAAGGCCAGACTGAGCAAGAAATATTGTAATTTAATTTCAGTGTTCCTAAACTATACTTGGCTTCAGTTTGGACATGGACACTTGAGCACAGGCAACTGTTTTGAAAGAGTCTGTATGTTTAAATCCTTCAACTCGCTTACTGAAAGGGTACTTTGAGATGAGAAGTCTTTCCAGAATCTAAGCCTGGTCTTTGGGCTCATTCTTGAGATAACAGCCAAGTTTCATTTTAATCCCAGCAGGAAAGGAATGAAGACTGCCTGCCTCTACCACATAATATTTTCTGGTGAATGGGTAGCATCTTTGAATAAGGAATCAGAGAATTTGCAAGGATTGGTAAGTATTTATTTCAATTTCTGTTGTTCCCTGTTCTACAGTTAGAGAGATGTACTGTGGGAGAGATGTAACTCTTCCACTTCAAAGCAATTATGCCTGGCTTTTGGCATGCATGAAAGACTGATGCAGCTCTTGTGCTCCTGTTTTATGTAAGCCATTCTTCTTTAAGAGGTGCAGTTCTTTGCCTAAAGTATGCTGAGCCAGCATTCCTTCATCTTTCCAGATGTGCTGCAGTGCACTGATAATAATTATGCTGTGCAGTGTCAAAAGCAAGGAATTCCTCCTGTAAATAGGTGCAGATGTAGATATGTGATGCTTGGTGTATAGATTCTTGAAAGGGAATGAGAGGAACTGATTCATATGGAGCCTGAGTTATAAGTGCAATCAATAGATCACAACTATTATACTGTCTATCCAGGACAACATCCCTGTATTCAGCTTTCCAGCTAAGTTTTCAAAGCTCTGGGCTCTTACGACCTTAAACACTCCTGGCACTTCTCTCTGTCTTGGCACCACCCTAAAGTGTTTGTTGGCCTGTCTCTTGGTTATCATCCCTCTCACGGATACAGGTTTTACCTAGGTAAAAGTGTGCCTCTGTGGATTCCTTAAGAATTTTCTGGCATTTTTAACACCAGACTCTCCTGTTAAGTACCCTTATTCAATTATCTCTTTTGAATGTAAGTGAAAGTCCAGTACATCTAATTCAACTAAGCAGATCCTAAACTCAGTGTACTGTGTCTCTGATCTGCCCTGGATTGTTGTTTTCTGAATTTTTACTTGTTGTATCACTTTTACATTTTCTGTAATGCAGAAGACTCCAGCATACATTTCCAGTCAAAGTCTAATGCAAGACTTAGACCCAAAAGGTTTTAATTGTAAAAAAGTGATCAGAGATCTGATCCAAACACAACAGGACTTTTGATTTTACTGCATCCTTGTGTTCAAAGATTATTGTGACAATTTTCACTCCATTTCCAAATTCTTCATCTACTTTGTATTAATACAGAATCAGGGGTTAAATCTACCATTCAATTTTGGATACTTTAGCAGTCTGTTCCACTCCTAATCCCTGTTTGTCTGTTTTGGTTTAGTTTGGTGTTTGAACTACCCTTAAAATACAAGCCTAGTTGTTAAACTGAACATTTTTCAGTTGAGGAAAATAAAGCTTTTCTAGGCTGTGGATTCCCAAGTTACATTGCCTTTCACAGAAACCCTTCACTCTACAGCAACAAGGTATGATTCATAAAATTCACAGTTTTTAAAGCAGAAAGCAAAAATTACCTACCTGACCTTTGATTAGACTAAGATAAAAGGCATAGAACTTTTGGAGCCCATACTGGTAAACAAGATATTATTTGGGAAGACTTTCTAATTTCATATGGGCTAATAATTGACTGAATACTTGGATGGGAAAATCTCAGTACCGAGGAGCTGAATATGATTTTTTGTATTTCTAAATGAAATCAAGTTTCCAAACTCAATTTCATTTGGTGCAAACTATTCCATTTAACGCTAAAAGTGCATTTTTAATGGAAGTGGTTGTCAAAATAATGACAGAAATTGATGTGTAAATGCCACAGAGGAGGTGAGGATCACTTTAGTGCTCCTAAAGAAGTCAGTGCATGACTCACAAAATCTAACTCCTACCTGTGCTTGAGAGGAATTCTCCTCTCCTCTCCTCTGCAAATTTAGGTTTCTCCCTCACAGCAGTGACCTGACCACCAGCCCCTTTGACTGGAACAGTCCCACTTTGTAAAATATACTTAAATATTCATGGAGCCAGCTGGTGAGAGAAAAAACAATGCTCTAGTCTGATGGTTCAGTAACCCTCCTGGGGAGGGTGGAGGTGTTAGTCCCAGTCCCAGTGAATGTGTAATTATTTATACAAAGAAGAACAGTGTCAACAGGAGAAGTGACAAGTCCTGTCTCCCAAAAAGTTTCCTTGCAGGAACGGAGAAGTCTAAAGAAACAATAATGCATTTGCCAGAAATCTGCCAGGTATAGTTAACAACAGTTTAAACAAACTCTTAAAATAATTTACAGATTATTCCTGAAATAGCTAAGCTTTTGGATGAATAGATGTTCTTCCACATCTCTGAGACAGACCTTGTTCCTCATATTAAGTGAACAGATCTTTCATCCTCCAAAGCAAAACAGCTCTTAAAAATAGAAATCATTCAGAACATATTTGAAGAACTTAGCATCTCATAACATCATACCTGCATCCTTGCTCCTATTGACATCAATGGAAGGAAAACCAGTATTTTTATGTCCCACAAGCAGATCTGTCTCTTGGAGAATGCTGGTCTATAATGGTTTGTGTCTGATGGGAATAAAGAACTCTTGAGAGCTGCCTGCCCGTTGAATAGCCATGGCTGTATGGAGCTCTAGCAGTAATGTTATTGCAGACTCTTGCCGAAGGCATCAGGAAAGGCATGGCTCTTTGGCACAAATGAGTTTTCACTGGACCAGCTAAAACACAGACAAATTCTTATTCAGGGCTAAGGCAGAAGGAGCAAGCTTTAACCTCTGTGTAGGCTGAGGAGAACTGCTCTCACTTTATCTCAATTTGTGAATTAGACAATGTGTCACAATTTTTTAACATCTTCTTACAGTTTGTATGAGTTTCCGTTAGAGAACTCAAAAAAGCTTAGATAGTTCCAGTGCATATGCCTGACCTACAGACGCCTATGCCCAGCCTGACAAAAAATGGCGTCAGGAATTAGATATTCACCACCTCTGGCTTTAAAAAAGAAGTAAAAAAACCCTGAGAGGTTTAAAGATTTAGTCATCAAAACCAGAGCTGCCTGAAAATTGTTTTTAAAGCTCAGCTATAAACAGTGTTGTAGTAATTCATATTACAGTAAGCATAGAGTCATACTCTTTTGTTAGTCATATGTTTTGCCATTAAAATGACTTTCATAAAACAAAACTCATAGTGTGGAAGGCCTTTCAGAGGACTGTATAATTAAAGCACAGTAGTTTCTGACATCTGGAAAGAATTCTTGAAGAAATAAGTGACCCGTGACCTTTAAAACATGTTTTCAGATAAAAGATTTCCAAAGAATATTTTTAAGGGAAGCTGCTGCAAAAGGAGAAGAGTCTCTGTCTTAAAACTCAGAGATGGATGGGACTCAGCAGATTTCTACATCTATGCATCTTATGTAAAAGCTATAAAGATCAGGCAGCTGTCAGCAAGAGGTAAGAATCCACCAAGTGATATTGTGATGAATACTCAAAAATTAAGGACTTAAATATTATATAGGCTCTGGCAGATGAAAATAGCATGACCAAGCAGCAAGCACTGCATCAAATCTAGTATATGTAGCTAATGCTTGTAAAGTACAGCAATATGTCCATCCAGATTTTGAGTTAGAGATGAACAACACTTAGATTATTACCACAAATTAAAAAGTTTTGTACTTCTAAAGCCATAGCAAGGAAATGCAGAATTTTTGAATCTGCTGGTATTTTTCCCATGTGGTGCAGGTCAGCATTTCAGGCCTTTTTTCTTGAGGAAGAAATCCTGTCAAACAGCGACTGAGGCAGTGGCAGTGGTCATAAAGCTGGATGCTAACACCACATTCCTATTGAAATTCAGTGTGAAACTGGTACACAGCTCTAACTGGTGTCTTTCAAATATGTTCCAATGCCTCTCTGCTCAATTCCTTGAGGCAGGGGCACACAATTTACCCAGTGTTACAGGGAAGAAAGGGAGGCACAATTGTGTACATGTATTCTGAATAGAGTGCACAGTTGGCATGTGGACAAAACTAAGTGCAGACACTACAATATGTACAGAAACACTGTGAGCAAGTGCCAAGGATCCATGTATTTTTGGAGAAAGCAGCATTTCTCTGTTCCAGTCACTGCTCTGCTGTGTTCACCATAACACCTTCCACAAAACCCAGCCCAGCCCAGGAACCAGACTGGCCTAATGGGATGAGTGCCCCAGCCTTGGGGAATGAGTGCAGGGAGCTGCTGCCTAGCTGAGGCTGAGGTGTCCTTCAGGCTGGGATGTCCTTCAGGCTGTCACTGGCCAAGTGCTCACAGGAAACAAGCTGCTCTCCTGGCCCAGCACGTGCAGGCAGTGCAGATGTAAAGCTCTCTGCACTTCTGCAGGTTTAGTTTATAGCTGCTTGTCTTTGGGTGTCTGATCTAGGTTATCAGTCATGACTTCATAACTCTGTGCAGCTCTGCTGCTGCCTGTGGGCTGTGGCTGTGGCATGCTGGGTGTAACCTGTCTCCTAGCCTCAGCTTGCTCTCGTGGCGGTGGAGGCTGGCGTGGTGGCACTGCACAGCAGGAAGCCTGAGGCTGGGATCCCTTGGGATGAGCTGTGGCTGTGCAGCTGCAGGATATGGGTTGATGATTTTGTATGTAGCTCAGAGACCCATGACGCCTGGCACCTCTGCATAATTTTTGTCCTTCCTGTTAAGTCTGTGGGTGTCACATGAATTCTCTTCAGGCTTGAGATGACTCTTAACTGAGCATTGGCGAGAACACTGCACTGTAACGCCAGCTGGACCAGAGAATTACTGCCCCCAGTAGTCAAAGCTGAGCAACAGCTTAAAAGTGTGTTACTTTATTTTGTTGACAAGTAGTCCCAAAGCTGCTGATACTTCTGCAACTTGATCTCTTCATGGAAATAATTAAGGGAATGTGAGAATTTTCAAGAAAATTCTCTGACTTAAGGGATAATGTGCAAAGTTTTATTTCCCCCATTACATTCCTATTCCTTTATTATGTTCCCATCATAAAATAAAAATCTTTGAATATACAATTATAAGTCAGGTCAGAAATTAAAGATTTAGCATCTGTATACCCTGGAGATGGGTGCCCTTCCTACTTATAAAGAGCCATACAAAACCCCCAGAGTTCTGTTGTAATTTGTGTAAGAGGAATTGTAAATATGTTACTGAAACTTGCTCAGCTAAGTCCTTCTGAAGAGTGTTGTAGATGAGAAAACTCCCCACTATGTGAAGCCTTTCTGTTTTTACCATGTCACTAGGAATGGTCACTGTTTACTGTATTAGCTATAACCTAACAAGATGTGTCCTGTGGCAAATCCAGGACTGGAATTTCTGGACAGGTTTGGTAGTTCTATTATTAGAAGCCTGTTATATTTGACACTGAGCATAAAAGATGGGGCTCGTTCTGCAGAACATTTCTTATACTCCTGAGAGAAAATCCCAGCAGTTGTTATCAGCAAAGATGATGAAGCCTCTGAGTTCTCATTGATTGCACTTGCAAGTTGTTGAGATACGCAAAATCTGTTGACAAAGAAATGATGACCAATATCCTAAGAACAAAATCGAATGACAAAACCAGTAAATCTTGCCAGATTTAAAACCAGTAAAATTTGCCAGAGCAAGTTTCTGAGAGATCAGAATTTCAATCTCAAGGGTATTTTGTATCTAGATAGGTTGTGTGTTGACTTAGTTTATATAATGTGTCTGAAACATCCATTAAAGCTTTACCTATAGCTGGACTGTGTGAGGAAATAAATGCATTCAGTTTTCAATGGCATGTCAGAATGAAATATGCTATTACTGGATTTAACTGAATGTACAAGCATGATTGCATGTTGCCACATTTTGACCATATTTCAGGTGGGATGTAGAGTTATTACTCGTTCGTGCTAATACAAACAATGATGTAAGACTGGACTGAAAGGCCACAGGCAGTTAGGAAGTCAGCTGTGTCCTGCCTGTGTGGCAGCAGTACCTGTAGCTACACAGTGCTACACAAGCCTCAGGAAGGGCACCTGTGTGGCACTGACACAGGGAGCAGTGCCCTGGGTGTAGCATGGACAGCCTTACTGGCTGCTCCACCTTGGCTTTTCTCAGAGAGCTTCCACTCACATTCCAGGCAGTTGTCAGTGCTCAGCTTGCATAGAAGGAGTCGGATCTGAAGAAATTTGGCTTCAGGCTTGAAATTTGTGAAGGGAAATGGATGAGATAGTGAAGTTGGGTCAGAAAGTGGGAAGAAATAAATGAAATGAAGAAAGTAGTAAAGAGAGCTGGAAACACTTTAATGAGATGCTACATTTGCATCCCTACAATGAGGCTGCTGACTTTCACAGCTAGTGCTAGCACAAGATGTAGAGATCACTGGGCATCTTGCACAGGAAGTCATAACACTGTAAAAAATGCTTCCATATGTTGGTGCTAAATAAGAAAGGAGTGGACCAGGCTTGCTTATATCCCAACTTTGACAAGGGCTGTGGAGATCATCTGACAGCCTCGGAGCAGCTCTGGATTGTGGCTGTGCCCAGAAGAGGCTTATTTGAAGGATGAAGAGAAGGCAGGAAAGCATGGCTGTCTCAGGGGTGCTGTGTTATCTTTGGCTGCAGGTTGGGAGTGAAATGTCACTGGCCAAAATTAATTGGAGCTCCCCAGGAGAGCTGGAAAGGCCAGGGGCTGGTATCTCTGTCTGTCACTGAGAGAGATGAGTGTCAGCTCTGCCCTACAAACAGCATAGCCTGTCCAACAGCTCCTGCTGTAAACTAGCAAGCAGGGATTGAATCATAGCACTGTTACAATACTCCAATTAACATTGCAATGTTAGAGCCAAAAAGGGGACTGCAATATTCCAGAAAGTACATTTTAATGCTTTAGGTGTTGAAAACTGTAGCATGAAATATATGTGCATTGTTTGACATCAGCTGGAAATATGGTAGGCACGTTCTATGAACATGGGTGAGTCTGAAAACTGAGTAGCAGACTAAAAAACTTTTTCACATCTAATAAGCAACATGTTGGCTGTGGCAGGGTGGTCATGGCATAGTGCCAGCCAGGTGTGTGCCTCGTGGCTAACTCGGGCTTTATCAGGGCTTGTCCATCTCTCTTGCCATT
Source organism: Vireo altiloquus (assembly GCA_013396875.1). Lineage (NCBI taxonomy): Eukaryota > Metazoa > Chordata > Aves > Passeriformes > Vireonidae > Vireo > Vireo altiloquus. The sequence goes on from VZRF01013636.1 coordinate 639,227, forward strand.
AATTTACCCTACCTCACAGAATGTGAGGGCCAGGAAGGAGCCATTTCTGAACTGATGATTTTCAATTGCTCAAATTTGAAAGGTGAAATCCTGCATAGGAAGATACTTTCAGAATTTTTTTTTTTACTTGACTGTTTGGTTTCTTTGCTTGCTTGTCACACTGGTCTTAAACTGATATGAAAGTCTAATAGGTATGTTAATCCACATCTGCTGGTATGCATGTGATGAGGGAAACAGATCAAATGGACTTATTTTAGTCAATGTGTTTAAATAAAAAGTCAACATGGCAAGATGCATACTCTCACTCTGACTGACTCATGTTCAGTTTAAGTTCCAGGAATGTCTAGGACGGTGGCGTCATCCCCTTAAAAACAGTTTTTCCCCTATTGGATTATATCAGCAAGCAGCTGCCTCTAAGGCATTCTTTTTGCCAGACGGTCAGGCTCTCTGTGCCAGCTTCTCCCTTCGAGTGTTACACGGATGGCGCATCCCTCCCAAGTAAGCCCAGGGGACAGGAGCGGTGCCCAGCCGAGATGCCGCAAAGGGCAGCACTTTCACCAGTTGTGCCAGGGCAAGCGGGGCGCTGGGCGGAGGGGCCTGCCGGGGGCTCCCGTGCTCCGCGCTGCTCATGAGAACTGCCGCGCCAGCTCCCGTGGAGAAAACGTGTCCCTGCCGGAGCTGTCCGGCCGCTCACGGCCTCGGCCCCGGCCGTGCCCCTCCGGCAGCGCTTCTGCGGCTCCACCTGGCGGCCCGGNGCCCCGCCACACCGGCCCCGGCCCTACCACACCGGCCCCGCCACACCGGGCCGGCCCCAGCCCCGGCACACCGGGCCGGCCCCAGTGCCAGTCTCAGCCCCTCCACACTGGCCCCGGCACACCGGCCCCGGCCTCAGCCCCACCACACCGGCCCCGGCACACCAGCCCCGGACCCAGCCCCGCCGCCGGCCGGTGGCTACCAGAGCCACTCACTGCAGCCTCCCTGCAGTAACTGCCCCCCACTTCACCCCCGCACACCCTGCTCTGCTCCTGTTCACCCCTCTGCATGTGCTGGGGCAGATTAAAACAATCTGAATTACCTGATATTTTTCAATACATGTGAATAATTTGTTTTGCCTTGTTCATTTCAAGCTGGCGAAATTGAGGATTTAATCAAACTGAGACCTCAGAGGGCTGAAGATACTGAAATTGGCCGGAATAAACTTTCTAACGCAATTTGAAGCATTAGAAAGCAGGTATTCTTGATCTGTGCAGGACACAGAGAGGATTTTTTTTTTTATTCTGTGTGTGTTGTGAGACTTTACAACAAGGTAGTTATACACCGTAATCATACATATTCATTAAAACGTGGTTCTTATTTAATACATAAACATTACTTTCTTAGAACTAATTTGTATGCATCCACCTCTCACTGGAAGTCCTTTTATGGTCCTGGAGAGTCCTGAAAGTGGTCTCTGGTGGCTGTATTCACTGAATGCTTTGATATTAAAGGTGACTTTTCCTTGAACTTTTTCTTTGGGCATGTGCTGTTGCTTCTTTGTTACACACTTGCACTGTAGTCCTTTTCATCTGTTTCTCCACTGGTTCCAGCCATGTTTATCCTCCTGGGTTCCTATTTTTACGTCCATTTTTCTTTTTTTGCCATTTAGTCTTTAAGCTCTATCCAGCAGCTTCAGGAAAACTGAAAATTTCTATTTTCTATATAATTTATCATTAATGGCTGAGTTAGAAAATGGATGTTTGTTTTCCTAAAAATGAGTAAGACCAAATCTTGTCTAGGAAACTGGTTGACCTCAGTGTCCTCCACAAGTTGGCTGGGCACAGACTAATGTCGCAAAACTTTCTTCCGAACAGCAGGCCTGAATCTCTTTATTCTGAGGTTCACTTGGCACAGCAGGCAGGCAGGGCTGTCACTGCCTGGTTCTCAGGCTGCTTTGACTCGTGTGTGGGAGCAGCCCTGGTGGGATCATATGGCTGCGTGCCACGGAGGGACTGGTGCAGCACAGAGATGTGCTGTGCCACACTGCATTCCTGCTGCATCCTCCATGCCAGCACTGCACACAGGGATGTGATTAGGGAATAGGAGGGTAAAAGAGCCCTTTACAAGTCAGAATTATTCTCCAGCCTGTTTGAGCCTTCTGGGCAAAATGCCAAGGGAAGAGAATTGAGTCTGGTGCTTGTTTGTGAATTTAGCTCAGGAATCACTTGTGAAGGGAACCGCACTACTGCTGACCTATTATAGTGCAGATGGGAAGTTGTCACCTTAGAGACTTCATTTACCAGCCTGTTTGTTGCACATTGTTTCATTCATGAGCTAGTGCGGGACTGAAATGGCTTTTGAAACAGAGTGTTGAGTAATAAGTTGGAAGTCGCTCATGTCTGGGACATACTTGGCAGTGTTGCCCTGACACTGAAACCAGAAATCATGACAATTCCAGAGTCTGAAAATAATTTTTTGTTAGCTATATGCGCATATTTAGCTAATGAATAACGTTCCTTAGGGTTATTTAAAAACAGCAATGAAGTGTGTTGGAAGCTGGTAGGTGAACATCTAGTACTTTCCACAGAGGACTTACACTCCAAGCCACAACTGCTGTAAAGGGGAGAGGACCAGACTTCTGTGGGTCTTTAGTAACTCTGCTGGGAGAAAGTCCCTGTGACTTTCAGAGGAGAAAGCAGTGATTACTTCACTTGGTAATGTTTATAAGTCCACCAGTTTGTTTGCTTTGTGCAAACTCATGTAAGCATCTGCCAGCAAAGTCAAAATCAATATATCTTTTAAACTCTGTGAGGTTAATTTTACCTTTTTTTTTTTTTCCTTTGATAAGTAAGACTTATAAAACATCTTTTTGGTAACAGCTGGAGACCTCAACCAAAGTATGTAGGGCATGACCAACCTTTTTATAAATGCTGATGTCTGAACATATTTACCATGTATGTAATTCAGCCTTATGTCTGAATGTAAGACTATACTCACCACAGATTAACTGTAATGGAGTTATGTACTGTTTTCCATTCATTATATCAATTCACTTTATTCTTTGGAATAATGATCATCTCAGTAGAAGCAGATCTGAAGATACACTGGCTGTATATTCCCTCTCAGGTGACAGGGCTGCCGAGTGCTAAGCTAGCTGGGACTTAAGGTAATATTCATTTAACGACGTGAATTTTGCATTTTGAGCAGGTTTCCCACTCTTGTATACTCTCCGTTTTCTGTGTTTTACTGAACACAGTTAAGTCAAATTGATTTTTAATTGTCCAAAGAACATCTGAACTTTAGAATAAAAGAGATGGCACACTTCTGTTGAGGCAGAATAGTTACAGTTTGAAGGAATGTGCTCTATTGCTAGGGACAAAGGTGTTCATAGATATTTGGTTTCTTGTTTAAATTTTGAATCTATATTATACAGGAAAATACTCTTTTTAACTACACTGGTTAGCGAATATATTTTTTAGTGCTCAGTGATTCTGGTTACTTACTGTTTCGAACTTTCTCTTTAAGCTATGATTTTCTCCTACACTGCAAGAAACAATGTTTTGATATTGTAATTGGTACAAATGGAAAGTCTGCAGCTTTATTTCATTACTAAGTTCATGCATTTCTAGCTTTACATATGTATTTTGCTCTTTGTTTTGTATCAAAATCTCTCAGAGCATGCCCTGAGAGTGCTTTTGAGAGTGCTTTGAAGGGCTATGGCTGAGGAGGGAAAGCAAGTCTTGGGTGTTGGAGAGTAGGACCCTGCCTTGGGGCTGAATGGCAGGATCTGCTGTGCCAGACTCTTGCTGGCAGCATTTCCCTGGCACTGTCTGCTCATTAGGGCTCTGCTTCTATAGCACACTTAAACACAAGGAAAAATTCACCCCTGTCAATGAACAAAGATAAACATATAGTCCTATTAAAGTTAAGCATGTGCCTATGAGCTTCACTAAATTTTCGATAATGAAAGATGCTGCCTGTGTGTACAAAGGTACCAGAGAAGCTGCTCCAGGGATCTGTTTACCTTTTGCTCATTATTTTTATTATTTCTGAGGGCTGCAGATACTGCTGCTTGTTATCCACCTCACTGACATTTCATAGTTGTCTTTCCAAGTGCTGCTAAAAAGAAAAGCTGAGATTTTGGAACACCAGTGAGTGCCAGTGATAGAACTCCATAGCCCTAGGACTGTGGATGTGGAGAGCCCAGCATATAAAGAGGGGGAAAAAAAAAATCAAGATTTTTTTTCTTGTACATGTGGCATTGCCCAGTTTCTCAGGACAGCAGAGTGAGAGAGAATAGACATTTTCTAGCAAACAGAATAATAATGAAAAGTATGCTTAACACCAAAAATGAAGGAAAACTGTATTTTCATGTTTCATCAGTCAGAAGGGCATGAAAGGATTAGATCTTGGAGGCAGGAGAGAATCAAATAAGAAAACTATAAAATTTCTTACTCTCCAAAAAGATTGTGTGACACGGTTGTTTTGCTTCTGTAAAGCATGCATCATGTACCCAAAGGCTGTGCTCCCTGGCAAGAGAAGTTATTTCCAGCTCCCCACTAACAGAAGCATACTGCCACTCTTGATAAGAAATCTGCCTTGTAGTAGAGGGTTTCTGATGCAGAAATTGCATCTGTAGTGTCTGCCCCAAAGGCTCTCATCACTGCAACCAAAATTTAGCATTAATACTGATTTGCTCTACATTTTGACCAGCCTTTAATTTTTAATGAGTTTCATCTCCACTCGCAGATCCTGCTAACCTTACATGATCCTGTGATGAGAGAATAAAATCTGAAGGTAATTGTTGTGTGTCACATGTTCCTTTGCTCCTCCTCTAATACAGTCCTGACTTTTAGGGTCATTTTTCACAGAAGTGATGTCATAGTAACAAAATGCAGATTGCCTTCAGATTTCCAGTAGATTCTCAGAGTAAGTATAGATCCACCACAGCTGAAGGCTGAGGTACTGACCTCAATAAACTACCTGTCCTAGCAGCTGTAACTTTTGTTGCCTACCATTCTGCTCAGTGTTTTGCCATCTTCACTGGCTTTATCAGTTTTGTGAGGTTTTCCTCCAGCATGTTCATGTCCAGCAGTGAGATCCAGAGCTTACTGAAAGCTTATGAAAGCCCTTAAGTGTTAACAGGAAGATGCAGTCTTGTGAAGCAAGACTGGGATCATCAAATCCTTGAAGTAATTTTCACATTTCAAATAGGATGTACAAAGTCTGCAAATCAGAATCTCAAGAATTTTAGAACTTTTGAAGGAATTCTGCAGACCTCAACTAGAAGACACTACAGCTTGCCATTGTGTTCAATCTTCTAACAGTTTCAGGGGGTGCTTGCCATTATGTTGGGACACATCCTATCTTGCTGAACTTTGTCAGAAAAGGCTTAAGACAGATACTTTATGTAATCGCAGTTCACTGAGTGCTTTTTGATGCCTGACTTGAACTGAAAACAGTATTTTCCTATCCTACTCTGCCAAATGGGAAACTTTACTTGATGCCAAAAAGACCTCTTCACTTTGCAGTCAGTATTTTGCTGTGATTCTTGACATTGCTATTACTACCAATTCCATGATTTTTCAGTGAGTATTATAGGCTGAACACTAATCTTCTTATACATATTAATGATCTTAATGTAACAGGGATGTCTATCATTAATTAGCATAGATACTGGAGAACTAAAGAGGCAAAGAATGCTATTTTATTGCTTTAAAATATAAAAGACAACAGAATGACAATGATACTTCTGCTTGTATAGTGTTTTCAGAAATACCTACACCCCTGTACAAGAATTGAAAGTTCTTGTATTCGTGCTAACATCAACTGTGTTTGAAGATAACTACATTCAACACATTTCTGATCCTACAGGTGTCACAGTACCTTACACTAAGAAATGAAAAAACCTTTATAAATGCATTTCTGCAAAAATGAACTCAGAATCAATTTTATTTATAGATCACACCCTTTTTTTTTGCTAAAAATGCATAGTCATTACATATACAGTAGTCAGCATCCTAAAGTGTACAAAGTAAATTTTCAAACCCTCCCAACAGAACCACACAAAATTCACACTTTTTGTTCATTGCATGCACAGCCCCTTAAACATGATACCTTCTACTAAAGCGTGCTTGAACCTCTAGCAGACAGAATTGACTTGCTATAAACTGTTTCTCTGTACTATTAACCCCCAGCTACAACCACAAATCCTAAGGCATTCCCATGAAATAGTGAAGCCCTACTTCAGAATCCTCCATCTTCTGAGTATGGCCCAGGAAGCAACTGCCCTGAAAGCAGAAGTCTGCTGGTGGTGTTTCCTTACAGGCAACTTTAAGCAAAAGCCTGCTTCCTTTGTCTTGGTCAATAATTTATTACTGAATTCAGCGGAATGAAGCAGCATCTGTCTAAGCAAGATGTGAAAATAATTTAACTTTATTCCACACCCAGCTCCAAGACACAAAATGTCTTGAATGGAGGTCTGTGTCTTTCAGTGTATGTGACAATACCATCTTGCATCTCATCTGAGAAGAGAGTAAAGTCTCAGCTGTAACTTGGTACATAGCCCTGTCTCAGAGGTGTCTAACAGAAGCTAGGAATATACTTGGATACTGGGAGAATTTCTAAAGCTACAGGCTTTGACTAATGATCCTCTCAATCCCTTTGATGTCTTCTTTTTTTTTCCCCTCGGCTACTGCTGCCAGTTAGAAAAGCTCTTAAAAACATGGTCCTCTTCTCAGTGGTGCTTTTTATATCAGCCCTTCCACTTGATGGGCAGAGTGGGTTAGCACGATGATTATTCAGGGCTCCTTGGCAGAGTACATGTATTAGTCAAAAGATTCAAGTTCATATTTCACTCAATCATAGAATTAACTCCATTATTTTTGGTTTTGGGGAACAGAAGGAAAAAAGAGAAAGTTGTTTGATCAATATAATTTTATATTCTCAAATGGTTACATATTTTTACTAAAAAGCTTCATTTATTTCAGGTCTTTTTACTCTGATAAGAAGCAGCTTGATGTAGTTCAAAATTCCCAGTGGCAACTGAAACATAATCATAGTCTTACAAACACTGATAGGAAATCCTGCTCCGTTGTTTCATAGTAACTGGAATACAACCCATGGCTAAATGAACAAGGAGGCCTCGTGTGAGTGTTAAAATGTTCCTCAGCACAAGTTACTGGTGAGAATTTCTGAAGAAATGCATATGTAAGTCATGCATGTTTTCTCTTTCCTCCTGACCCGTAAGCATTTAGTCAGCCTGTTTAATACTGCCTAGGTCTTGATTGCCCCCCACTTGAAGCCAATGGAAATTTTGCCATCAGCTCCAAAAGACACAGGATGTGAACATCCTAGGAGTATAGCAATGACAAGGGTTTGTCCCAAGAGTTCATGATCTGGAAACGTTCATGTTCCTCTCCCTGTGAGATGAGGAAAAATATAACATTCTCTCTGCTGGAGTTCAGTAATATTTCTTCTTAGCACCTGGGAGGGTCTTTGCATTTTTAAGTGCTTTACAAACATTTGCTAGTCTTCAGAGCAACCCTGCGAGGTAGATAAGGTATATTCTCCCCATCTTACAGATGTGGAAACTGAGACACAAAGGGTCAAATTCAACCCTGGTACAATTCCAGTGTTTCACATGAATTAAAATTCATTCAAAATGAACACAGTTTAAACAACTTGCCCTAGATTACAGAACAGGTAGTGGCAAAGCAAGGATAAGATCCCGGGAGTGCTTGACTCCTCAGCTTGTTACTGGCCACTTGGTCATTTTTACTCTCATAGGCAATGAAAAACAGTTTATCTGGGCAATTACTACAGGTATGACTTGCTTCTGTAAGGCATGTAGATGGTAATCAACTGAGTTTAGTGCAATAATGCTCTATGAATGTGCTGCCTTGGAGAGTTTACTTAAACATGAAGTAAAACTTTCATACTGTCATTTTCTGTAGGTGCACTGTTGACAAAAACCTGACAAAGTAGCTGGATTCGGCAAATAAATAATAAGCGTAACACTTGGACAGCTAAGCAGAACTACCACTTTAGCAAAAAAACCCCAACATATTTCTACTTTTAACTGCTACATTTCTACAAGTGCAGCATGCAGATGAAACCTGTCCCTTTGTTTCCAGACTGTAGATTCCAGTCTTGCTAATGAAGCTGCTGAGAGCTTCACAGATATCCTGGATAGTGACATTCAAATGAATATACTGCAGAAGAAATACTGTATCACCACAGAAAACAGAGTAATGATTACAGATCACATTTAGAAATCTTACACGAAGGTGAGCTTGAAGCCCACAGGCTACTCAGAAGTGCCCAGAAGCCAGGCTTACTGAATATATGCCAGTGTGTAGATTGCAGTTCTAGGCACGTGCTGAATTCAAGGAGGGGTGTCTGTGCCACCAACACTCTGGGAAGTGGCCCCAGCAACAGTCACTTCACACCAGCACAGGTGTGTCAGTCTGGAGGGCAGTGCTGGCCAAACAAAGAAAGATACCCAGACATTTCCAGGCCACTCCCTGTGCTCCAGTCCTTGGCTCCCATCCCCATACAGATTCTACTACAAAAGGCCTGAAAAGCCTTTTTGGTTTTAAACATGAGCTGTGGAGTCCACACTGTAGACCTTACGGCAGGTTATAAAAACATTATGACAGGTACTTCTGCAAAAAGGTTCGTTTGCCAGGATTTCCCTATGCCTCCAGTCTGCAGGTTAGACCTCTTGCCTGAGCTCTGGATATGCTTACACATGTTCTTAAGTCGTGTGCTTTCACACCAGAAAGTTATCCCTTACAAGTCACACAAATGCTGACTCACTTCTATGTGAGCAAATTCAAGCACTATAATTATAGATATCTTCTTCCAATTTTAATCTTTTTATCTCAGATTTGTTCTGTCCATTGGACCCAGCAAATGGAACAATTATCTACATACATGTCCTTCACTGAATAAACACAAACACTTAGGTAACATTTCCCTAGATATTCTTCACACTTACTGGACTTTTTTAATTTGTAGCCACATTTTTTTTAAACAAAAATCAGAGAAACAAAACTCCATTAATTAGAACTCTTAAATTCTAATCACATCTCCCTGTAGCCATTCACTTTGGATTCAGCAGCCTGCTTCCAGTGGCTCAGGGAGCACCGCTTGCAACCAGCTTTTACCAACAATTCCATGAGGTGCTCAGGCCCATACACGTGCCTCAACAATTTGACTACAGAAACTTCTGAATGAAGCAATATTCTTAATATCAGAGCCAGGTACCAAATCTCCAGTGTGACTGGGGCTCACAGGCAACACTTTCAACAGCAGCAAGATTCCAGTAAAATTGCAGTTGGTTGCAATCCAAACTTTATACTGTTATCTGTCGTTGAGATATATATAGATGACCCTGTGTGGCCTAACTCCAAATATCAAATGTATTTTTACAAGTTAGCAACAGCCATTTTTGACATTGCCTCTTGAGATGTCCTCTATGTTGTGACTGACAAGCACAAATATAATTCATTATACAGCATACTCCAAAAGCCTGGTCTTTTACATTTGGCTTTTACTGTTGCTTGTTTCTGAGCTGTCTTCTAGTGCTGAGGGTTGCTGTCCCTGGCCTTTCTGATTTATTTCCTAGTTTTTAATTGCTGGTTGGATGTGCTACTGGCATCTCCCAGGCAAACCCTTTCTACATAATTAGTTTTGAAACTTGGATGAGTCATTGGGCCCTAACTACTATGCCTCTATTATTTTAACTTGAATACAGCCCATCTCAAAGATTATTGGCCTCTTTTTGCAGTTGTGGAAATTCATAAGATGACATCGTTGCAGGTCTTGATCCACTGGCTTTCTATTGTGAGTTTTCAGGGTTTTCACAATATTAAAGCACATTTCAAAGAATAACAGTATTGTGAACCAGCCTCCTCTCCCAGTGGTGCAGATCATTTTCTGCTTTGTTGGCAGCTGAAGAAAGCAATGCTACACTTATGACAAAAGTTAATGAAAATATGTAAAATTTAAAATACTTAATGTAGTTTCCATTTTCTTTTAATGCAGGTTGGCAAATGAAAACTGAACACAGCCACCCACTCAGGGCCACGCAGTTTTTTATGGCCCAACAACGACAACTCAAGAGGCCACAGTTTGGGAACTGCTACTTCAGATAATTCTAGTCAATCTCCTTAAAAGACCACATCTGACCCTTCCAGAAATGACATAACAGCAGAATTGTGGCTGGCAAAGAGAACATATTTTTGTTAGGCCATTTTCATCGTTCACTGAGAATTTAAAAGATTCAAACCATTATACTTAAAACGGGTTGAGGTAAAAGACAAAATTAAGTGAGCGCAACTTTCTTTTGGCTCATGCACTTCCACTGAGACATTTTCACAAAGCTGGTACATTGGTACAGGGTATATCAGTTATTGGTTTCTGTGATGATGCTGACCTGTGTTAAGGATTTGACTTCATAATCCCTAGCTACAGTCCTTTCTATATTCCCATTTTAAACAAAGGGCACTTTGTTTTACAGAAGACTAGGACTGGACTCAAAACACTGTCTTGGGATTCAGATGCCATGTCCATGAAAATGGGAAAGACCCAAGCAGAAATACACTTCTACAATAGGAGCTGAGTAAAAGAGCTACTACACTATTGTGCAGTCTGACACAAGGGTTTCCAAACGAAGTACCACCCTTTTTTGACAATGGGTTACACAAGCAGTTTCTCACCTGAACTTCAATTTGTAACCCCCTTGTGTAATATTATTGCACTTGTTCTGTCAGACAAAATAAAAATGCATCTGCTTAAAATCTGCACATGGTTTACAAAAAAGTATCTAGAGAGTAAATTCAGTCTATACTTATCTCTTTGTTGTGTGACAAGGGTAATACCTGGGTTGCTCTGAAAAGATACTGCTTTGGAAAATACCTCCTAATTCTTGTCTTTGAACTCCCCCAAAGGTTCTGAAAGAGGACTCCAACACATCCAGCTGCAGCCACAACTAATCAGAATAGGAAAAAGTGGGGAATGATGAAAAAGTGCCATATGCAGTACTTGTAGAGCCAGATTTTAGGTCCTGAACTCAGATTCAGCAGTACCTTATTCTGCAACTAATTTTAGGATGGTAAATCTGACAGTGGTCTAATTAAAGAGCAGTAGAAACTAGTTCCATGTAGTTCTTTAAAAGATCCAGAATAGGATCTCATGCATCAGTTACTCTCTTTACATCCGCAGAACTCCCACCGAGCTTGGCAGGGGTTTATAGAAAGTCTGGCATCTGACTTTGACTCTAGAGGACTGATTTGGGGGTGATTTACCCGGGAAGATAAAGGGGCCCCTTAGCAATCCCCTTAGCACAACAGATGTTCCCGACGTGCTGAGGGAAGAGCCATTCCATTATGCAGTGTCCTTCCTCTTCCCCTGCCCCCATTCCAAACTAGTTTGACCCCTTTCTGGTTCGGTTATTTTACATATTCTTCTATTTTATTTTAGTATCCGAGTGGCTACACTAACCACTCACTGTCTGTCTAATTAAAGTCTCTCCATCAACTGTTAATTCTGTAATAATTCACAGCTATTTTTCCTCTCTCTCTTAAATCTATTGTTCCCTGGCTGAAAAGGCTGCAAGACCTTAGAAACTATAGATAGCTATCGATTTGTTTGCATTTAAAATCCAGTATGTGGCTGCAAAGGCCTGTTACAATATCAGAGAGGAAGATAAATGCCAGTGCATAATCTGCTAGGAAATTTCACATAGGAGTTGATTAAAAGTCTATGAGTAATCATTGCACAAACGTCTTCAGGTGTATACATATATATACACATATATGTAGCTAATAAATACATAGCTAGATATATAAATATATATGTATATACAGAGCTAGTTTAAACCTAATTGTTATGAAATTAGTGAGTGGCATTCACCATTCATGCATTCTTCCTAGTAGCAGAGCTAAATTATTTCAGCTTATACTCTAAGCAGCAACATACCAGTAAGCATTTTCTTGCTTCCCCTGGTAACCTAGTAGTTTAAAGAGCACGAGCAGTTCTGCCATGGTCATTTTCTCCAGCGAACCTCCATGAAAGGGACCTGGCTCTTCCACAGGTGTGTTTCCCCCAGGTTTCACAGCTTCTCCAGGACACGGTGGGTCTGGTCTGAGGGTCACCAGTCTGAAGGTCATCGGCCCAAGGGTCTCCGGCCCAAGGGTCACTGGTATGGTGGTCGCTGTCTCGAGGATCACCGGCCTGGTCAGTCCTGCTTGCAGAGGTCTGCTACGTTGAGGAACCTCCTGACGACCACGGCGAGGCAGACGGTCAGGAGCAGCATATACCCCACGGTGCCTAGGTAGGTGGGAGCAGCCAGGGGCGCCTTAAGGAACTCAGCCAGCCCGTCCTCCACGTAGTGCACCTGGTCGTAGATGCTGAGGAAGGTGAAGATGTGGAAAAGCTGGTGGCTGTGTCCCACGATGTCGAAGAGCCCCGGCTGGATCCGCTCGGGGATTTTGCTGACGTTGAAGAAGGCGGCCACCAGCAACCAGAAGTAGCGGCGGTAGAAGTAGACGAAGAGCGTGGGGTTGCGCGCGCGGAGGTCGAAGAGGAGGCTCTCCAGCATGATGGGGCAGGCCATGCTGAGCGGCATGGCGAACACGAAGGTGCGCACGGCGAAGGGGTAGGCGCAGCACGCGGCGCGGCTGCGGCAACAGGCGGCGGTGCAGCCCACGGCCAGCGCCAGCGCCACGGGCAGCACGAGCACGCGGTAGGCCGCGATTGGCAGGCTGCAGTCCAGCTGCCAGCCCAGCCGCTGCTGCACGTAGTGGCTCATGGCGCCGGCGTCCAGCAGGCTCAGCCCCGGCAGCAGGTAGTAGGAATAGGCCACGGTGCTGGCGAAGCCATAGTAGCTGATGGAGGCGTAGTCCAGGTAGAAGAAGGTGGCGCGGAGGCGCGGGGAGAGGCAGCTGAAGAGGTGGGCCGTGCAGCTCATGGCGAAGGTGAGCAGCACCCCCGAGGCGTAGCACCAGAGGGGCAGCAGGGCCGGGTGGTGGAAGGGCACGTCACCGGCGCCCCGCAGCAGCAGCAGCCGTCCGAAGCGGCTGAGGAAGAGCAGCAGTGGGATGAAGTGGGTCCAGAAGTTGAGGGTCTCGTTGGTGGGCTGCAGCACCGAGGCCAAGCAC
>VZRF01013636.1:652477-714662 GCA_013396875.1 Vireo altiloquus
CGCCGCGGCTCCTCCCGCCCCGCCGCCCGGCATCGCGGTAACTGGAAACCGGCGGCGCATCCAGCGCTCCCGAGGAGCGGGAAGAGACGCCCCCGCCGCCCCGGGTAGGGTTTCCCGGGGTGGGAGGCGCTGGACACCCGAGCCGCCGTTAATGATTGATGCGGCCGCAGCGGGGGGGCGGGCCCCTGAGAGCCCCCGCAGCGAGGCGTGTGCCCGGGCCGGACCGAACCCCCGAACCCCTTTCCGGGCGCAGGGTCAGCCGGCGCCGGGGCCCTGCCCGCGGGGGCATTCTGGTGTAAAAAGCACAAAGGGAGACCGGGGCGCCCGCCCAGCCCCGACCGCGGCTGCGCTCCCGCGTGCGGCAGGAGCCGGGCGCGAGCCCCGGGAAAGGGGAGATGATGACCCCGCGGGGCTGGGGGATCCCCGGCGGCGGGACAGACCGGGGAACTACCCCCAGGCAGGGCACGGGTGGCAGGTGGGTGGCTGTCTGTCGTATGTGCTTCGGTAAGGCCACTGAGACGTGATTTCTTTGGTGACATTATCTCATGCAGTGAATGCAAACGTTATTTTAGGCTAAACGTTCCCGGCCAGGCTGCACGGGGTGAGCGTCACTGGCACACGCGGCACCCACCTTATCTGCGCGCTCCGAGCGGGGCTGCTGGGAGGGAGACTCGGGAATGGGCTGGCAGGAGCTGCTCTGTGTTGATCCTTAGACAAATCCTACACTTACTGTCGTTGCGGTTATGCAAGCAGCACAGTTACATAATGAGAATATAAAAATACGGGGGAAAGCGCTGTACGGGTGTTACTGTTCCTTAAGGCGTCTGAAAGAAATAGAAGGTAAGTCACTAATGCAGATGCAGGTAGGAGCTAGACTAAGGGATTGCTCTCTGCTGCTTCGACGTGTTTCCTTTTTGTTTGTTTTCAGATGGTCTTAAACATCCAATAACTCTCGTTTTCCAAAAGTACGTTTTACATGGTGATATTGAGAGATACACACGCGGTCACATGGTATAAACTGAGGTCAAGTGTAATTAGGACATTCTGCCCAAAGATTTTTATAAAAATCTTCTATTTGATAGTGAATCACAACGATGTGAAAAATCTTCTGAAAAAGGAGGCAATCAGAAACAAGTTTTTTTAAGTTAGCAGAAAAAAATCTTAAAAGTGTGTTACTGAAAGTGATTTTCAATGCATTTTTCATTCAAAAGTAGGGCAGACTGGTGACACTGCTTATAATCTTCATAAAAATTACACAGGAGACCTGCTAAGAAAATAAACATAACTGAACAGTGCTGGAAAGCCAAAATGAGGAACAAAATATTAAACAAAAGACATTTTTCAGATAGCAGGCCCAATATGCTCTGATATCCATGTGTTTTGGAGGATACACACCAAGCAGATGTGCCTCGGAGAGTGACTGACAGGGCTCTGCCTGCAGTGAGCCTCAAGAGTCAGCAGGACCCTGCTCCTCAAGGGCTCTACAGCCTGGGATTTAGGAAGAGGAAAGGCTCTTGGGGATTACTGGAAACGGCTCAGTCTCTGGTAGATGTCAGGCTGCTCACGGTGCTGCTCTTCACCAGGGAGGCCACCCTGAGGAAGAGGCAGGCCAGATGCTGGACTGTTTGCTGCATCCCCGGAGATGCAGACGGTGGGGAGGGAGCTGTTAGCTAGAGAATACCTGCCCCTGCCCTGCTCCCACCTCACCACACATGCAGGCACTCCCAGTAGGGCCCTGGTGATCCTGTCTCCCAGTCCCTAAGTGACACGGCCATTTGTGGTGGTCAGTGACACTGTGTGCCCTACGGAAGTAGGCCAAAGTGACCATGATCTTCAGTCTCTCTCATCAAGGTTAGATAAGAAGGGGTAGTTGACTGAGAGCAATCAGGTTTTAGACCTGCGCTAAAGAGGCTGTTGGAAAGCTACCAGCAGCTGTTGCAACAGATGGTGTCTAAAGAGCGACAGCATCCACTCCTGATTGGGAGCTGCTGGCCTTGCAGTGGCAGCAGGGCTGCCTGGCTCTGTGGAAGGCTTTCAGCTCTCTTGCTTCAGGGATTTCTGGGGTACGGCCTGGCTTCCTGGGGGAGACACCCACTGGGTTTATGGCCCACTGGGGCAGCGCAGGCTGGGAGGAGCAGGCGGGGTTTGCTTGTGATTCAAGACGGGCAGTTCCAGTGGGCACTGGACTGTCTGGGTGTTGGTGAAGGTACACATTAATGCTTTAGCAGCCACATTTATGGAACTCATTGCTAATGATCTGAGTCTTTTGCTTATTTCCAAGGCAGACTCCTCACAGGGAGAATGATCTCCGAGGACGGCCTGGGCTTTCTTCAAGGCTACCGCATACATATTACATTGAGTTAAGTGTTCTCCTCCGAAGCCAGCTGTGGGATAGTGTGCAGGGAACCTTACAATTTGAAGCACTTACAACCTCAAAATAGCCTCTTATTCATATGTAGTCCATCAAGGTTACTATTACATGACTATTATGTGGTAAGCCAGGGAGAATCAGGACATCTGGAGGTCACAGAGAGGAGTCCACGTAATGTAGTGCATGAAGAGGCCTCTGCATTTCTCTAACCAGAGTTTATATTTAGAAGGGCATGGTCAGCATATACCAGGGTTTCTCCTAGCATGTGTAGAATTTTCTGCAGGCTTTCTCTTTAAATAACCTTTTAGAAGACTCTTAAAACACTGATGAAGGTACTGCCTAATGAGTTAAGTAATGGAAGATAATGTAAATTAGTGCTGGATGAAGACTCAAAGGAAAAGATGTGCTAAAATACCAAATGTGAATTTGTTTCTGCATTATACATCAGTTTTACTCACTGTTGAAGTCTTTTCTGAGGTGTTACTTTGTCTGGAATATCAAAAGCTCTAAAAAATATTCTAAATTACTTCAACCCTACACAGTAAAATTATGCCTTTGGGTTAGGAAAAAAAAAAGATAAATGTACATTTTGTACTCAAACATACTCAGCACACTGGGGAAGAATTGGTACTTAGCCCTCCTATTATACATAGGTTTTTTTAATAAGTAAAGAAACTAACTTAAAAACCTTAAAAAAGAGAGGAAGTCCTAATGGGAATAAGCAGTGGTGGTGTTTGGAAGATTTAAGATGCTTTAGATGATCAACCTTTAGCCTCACACAATTCAACTCAACTATCACTTGCAAATACCAGTGTTAGGAGCTCTTTCTTGACATAATCCTCTACCATACAACTCTGCCTGTATAATTTCTTTTTTCTTTTTATATCCTCACTTCTTAGAGAGATTTTGATTATTTCTTTCTCAGTAGGAAGTTTTATAGTTTTATCTAAGTAAAAATATTTACTTTCCTCTGGATTTTTCTCCTTCACTGAAATCTTTGCAGTAAATCTGACTCTGTTGTGACATCTTCCATGGAACCCCACTGAAAAAGAGAGGGGAGAATTTGGCTCTCTTTAAAAACAGTAGCTACTAAAGAAAGAGAAGCTTTAACCTTATCTAACTTCGTTTGCTGTACCTCATGGTTGCAGTTTCTCTGGGAGAACATCTGAAGAGATACACAGACGTACAAAAATGGTCCTATTGTTCTGTGTTTTTTTTTTTTAATCCTTTCTTAAATGTGTATCAATCTCTTGCAGATAATGGCTTGATGGGTAACTTTGTACTGCAGTGATTACAATACTTTGTAATAATTGAGTAGGCACAGTGCTTTGATCTAATACTGAAGAGATTAACTTGCCTTTGGAGATTCCACTCCACCATCTTTTTAAGACTGGATAAACAGGAATCCTTGCGTCACTTTTGCCTTCTTGAGTAACTAATTAGGGTCAATTATAGTTTATAAACCTAATTCCTAAATAGATAAAGAAAAGAGGAAGTGATACCTATATTTTAAAGCCTCACCTGGAAAAAAGAGAATGTAGATGTTGTTAAAGGGAATAACAGTAACCAACACCGTCATGGTTGCACAGCAATGTTCATTTTAATGTCTCAGTGACCAGGAGCTTCTAATTTTCTGCCCCCTTTACCTTGAATTTGAATATCTTCAGGTTTGTACCCTTTATGCTTTAAAAACCAGCAAAAAAACTCATCTGAAAAAACCACTGAACATAGCAAACTGGGAAAAATATTTCACACTTTAAGAAAATTTCTCTGAAAGTTTGGTTGTTGTCTTTTTCAAGTTCTTGGTTTTGAAAGATTTGAGGTAAAACTTGTCTTTTTATTGACAGCAGCAAATCTGAATATAAGTATTGTAGTGAAATTAGTTTCACCGTGATGAAGAATAACGTATTGGGTAGATGCATATTTCATGTTTCCCATGCTCAAAATCCACCACTGTCCCAGTTCCAGGAGCTCATGGTAAGAGCAGAGTACAACTGGTCCTTTGCAAGGGTTGCAGGACTGAACCCTCACTTACAAAGTGCATGACTAAGAAATTGTTTTGTTTGTATGTGCTGAGTGGGAGTGTTTTGCAGAGCACAAATTGCTACTCGCTGTTACTAACCTGACAGGAGGGACTCTGAGTACGGCAAAGGAATGCCTGGCATTGCACTCATCTTGAACTTCCATGCTTTCAAACAGCTGATAGATGTGCGCATCTGGATTCTAGCCACATAGGCTAATTCTCTCTGACAAGAAGCTGCAGGAGAACTTTTGGAATTAAGCCTTCATTTGATATTTGCACTAATGCCTGGAAACTACACTGCAAATTACTGACCCTTCTCAGCCAGCCAGTGCAAGTCAGATGTTACCCCTGTGACTGGTTTGCATAATGTGCCTCACTGCTTGAGGAATCCCAGGGGGAGAAAGAACCCAGGTTCCCTAATAAGATGTGTCCCAGGAGAGCAGTGGGGTCCTGGAAGGGAAAGCAGCTGCTGAATGGCAGGAGTAGAGCAGGACTCACAGCTTAGGGAAGGTAAAGCACCAGCACTGAGAGATGGAGTAACACAGAGATGGCTCCTACCAGGAGACAGAGAGCAGAGAGAGCAGTGGCAGGAAGTCCAGACTGCTGGGAGCCTGAGAGCCAAATTTACCTCTCCCAGACAGCCCCTCTGGCTCTTTTTCGTTATTCCGGCGGCCCCTGCTAAAGCATCTCAATGCAGCCCAGGCTCTCTATGCTCCAGCTGTGAGTGCTGCTCTCCGCTCCTCGGCGCTGCGCACCCAGAGCTCCCTAGCAACCCGCGAGTGCACGGGGGAGCTGCAGCTGCCTATTTTGAGAATCCTCGCTGGCGGTTTTCAGTGTCGGGGTGGGAGGAGATGGGCGGAATAAGGGAAGAAGCTGTAAGACTACCCTAAGCACTGGGGAACACACACACAGCCGGTGGCTCTAGTGATCCATGAGCCACTATGTGAAACTACACAGCAAAGTGTGAAACTACAGTTACAAACCTGTACACCCAGCAGCTACACTTCTGTCCTACTCATAATCTGCCTGCCCCATGTCCTCAAACATGCTGCCTTTGCCACAGTGTAGGGAACTTCCACAGCACCCTAAATCCTCCCTCTCCCATTCCCTCACACACCCACCTTTGCAAAAGAATTGCAGCAGTTCTGTGCGCTGGCCTCGAGTGAGAGCAGTGGAGATCTTTTATCTAAAAGATGGGAAAAAGCAGCCAGAAAGACAAGTGTAACACACTGCAGCATGTGGTTTATTTAATGTAGCTTAGTGTTAATTATCTATGATAATTCATGATTTTCCCAAGTATATTGCCTAATGATACTTGTCATTGTAACAACAGTTAATAAACAATTCCCAGGTCTGCAGGCAACCAGACCTACTGCATTTACTTTTAAATATTATCATTAGCCTACCCTTTCCAGCATTAATTCTCCATGGATTTCTGCATCTCACTGCTTCCTTCCCTTCCCGCTCTCCTTCCTGTCCTTGCTCTCCCATTAAGCCCAAAACAGTGACATGCGTTCTCATTCACTAACTGTACATGAGTGCTACTGTACTATTGCAATGTGTTATAAATAGCACAGATTGAGGAGTACAGTTGATTCTGAAAAATTATATTTAGAGATGACCTTTGAAACTCTATCTTTCCTGTTTTTCACAGCGTGCTCTGGATTGTGATGCTCTTAATTTGGTGCAGTTTATGAATTACAAAAGAGCATAGAGGCTAAGCAGTAAGCAGAGGATTTGAACAATGAGGTGGATAATTAAAAAGGATTAATGAGGTGGATAAAATAAAGGGATTGAGGCCAAATGGAGCACAAATTTTCTAAACATTATTGGCCCCAAAACTCTATCATCCAAAGGCACGTTCCTCTTTCCAGCTAGATGTCTGGTTTTTATCCAGAAGTGTCAGTCATTCTTTCATGACAGGTTTATTAATACAGTCCCAGGAGAGTTGAGCATCATCTAGTGTCTTCTCCTATGGCCCTAAATGCCCTTTCTAGCCAGTACCCCCAGCTGGTTTGCTTTCGACTCATTGCTGCACCTGTTTGCATTACTACGTTAAAATCCAGCCCAAAAGCGGGTCACAGATGATATTAATCCAGTGTCTCTGCAAGCTAGTGAAATGGTTCTCAAGTAAACAGGGAGAAAGATGGGGGAAGAGAAGGGCTTGGATTCTGAAGCAATAAATTCTGCCTAATCCATCCCTTCATGTGGAAGGGCTCCTCTGTGGGAAAGTTTGGGGCTCAAAACATCCTAAGAAGACTGGTGGAATTGTGCCTGTCAATGCGTGTGTTTTATTTCTCCCTCCTTCCTTCCAAGCCTCAGTGATTCCACCTAAAATTTATCCAGGAGAGCAGTGCAGGCTCCTCCAGGGTGGAGGTGCGATCCAGCACCGTGCCAGCCGTGGGAACAGGACACGCTTATGCCGTAATGGTTGAGGTGTATTAGATAGACATCCACTCTCTCTGGAGCCTCGGCTGCCACTCCGTTACCAGAATATTCCGCGATATTTTACGGTGGGCGGCAGGAGGCTCCAACAGCTTGAGAAACGCGTGTTGCCGCGTGGCCCATCTCCCCGCCTCGTCTTTGCCGCAGCAGCACCGCCTGGCCCGCCGCGGATTGGACTGCGGCGTAAAGCGACTCGTACCTAAGGAATGATGGGGATCGTTATTTTTTATTTTGCTATTTTTTGTGTAACTTCGGGTGGAGTCACGTTACGTGGCACGGGCCGCCTCATGCGGGTGCGCCGCGCGGGCCGTGCCTGCCCCCTGCCGGCGCCTGCGCTTCCCGCCGTGCCCTTGCGCAGCTTGAAGGAATGGGAAGCGCTGGTAGTTTTTCCTTTTGCCCGCCCTGCTGTTCTTGCACACTGAGCAGCGTCCTCCGCCTTTGAGGGAGAGTTCCCGGCCGCTCTCCAGCCCGCTGCGAGCGCTCGCTGCCGCCCTGCCGTGCCAGCCTGCTCAGTGCTGGTGACCCGCGGTGACAGCTGCCATGGAGGCGCTCGCAGCTGAGCCCTCACCCTGACACAGCTGCGGGCAGAGCAGCCGCTCTCAGCAGACCATGTCCCTGCACAGCTGGACGCACATCTGCAGCCGGTGAGGTTTCCAAAGAGTTTTGCCCTCTTCTATAAATTTTCAGCTCTCTGTAGCTGCCCCTGCCCTCTTCAGCCTCTCCTTTTTTTTTTTTTTTTTTTTTTTCCCCCTCTCTCTCCTGGAACCTTTATTCTCCTCTGCTCCAAGTGGTTGTTAGCACAGGCCCTGCTTCCCCCTGCCGCTCACAGGGCACTGGGAGTCGGCAGGTGGTGGATTATTATTAATTTCTGTGTATCTTCTTATCTTCACCTTAAGTATTGTCTTAGCCTCTGCGTATTTCACTCTGAATATCCATGAAAGCATGGGAATGCAAGACTCATGATAAATGCGACCGCTGGTTATAATCCCCAGTTAAACAGTGTTAAATAAAGTTGCAATTGTAGTGTGATATCAAACCCAGTAACTGGGGATTTGCTGTGCTAGCCTTGTCACTATTTATTCAAGGACTTTTCTCAGTTAGATGTAACGTTTCACGTTGTTCCAAACGGTATCATTTCCATTTCACACTGTTACATGTCCTGCCCCCGGGTGGTGCGGCCCTGCCGTGCGGGCGGGGGTGGGGGCCATCGGCGGCTCGGGCATCGGCTTCGCGCCCTCCGCTCGCGGGCTCGGTGGGATCGGCGCTCGCTTGGCCGCCGCCAGGGCTGGGCGAAGGGAGAGGCAAGATGGCGGACAAGGCGCCCGGCGGCTCGCAGAAACCCGCCGGGAAGGTGAGGCCGCTCGCCCCGGGGCACGGTCCGCGGCTCGCTCTGTTCGGCTCGGGAAGCACGGCCAGGGGCCCACTCCGTTCCGCTCGGGGACCTCGGCCTGCGGCCCGCAGCCGCGGTGGCGGGGCCCGGTAGCGGCGGGGCGGCGAGGCGCGGGCGGTGCGGCCTGCTCCGCTCCTGCTCTGCGCCCGGGGTGACCGCGGGCCGCGGGACGGGGTGGGAGGCGGGAAGGGGGGGCTCGGAGTCCCGGGCTTCTTGCGGTTCACCCCCGCTTACTGAGACCGCCCCGGGCTCGTCTGTGTCCCCGTGGCGTCCCCGTGCCCCGGCGGAGGGAGGCGCGGGCCCGGCGGAGGCGCTGTGCCGGCCCGCGAGTCTCCGGGCTGGGGTGCTAGCCCTGGGCTGTTCAGTAAAGCCCGAGCCCAGCCGTGCCCACCGACGGGTTTCATTTCACTGCCCTCCCCCCGGCCTCCCGGTGGGCTGAAGCCCGCTCAGGGTTAGTTTCCAACTTGTGAGTGCGAAGGAAAGCGGCGAATCAAGATGGAGTTCTTTTGAATTGCCATGAAGTTACAGGTTTCGTAGAATTGTCGTGGCGTTCCCCGCGCTTTTCACTGTGCCCGCTCTACTTCCTGTAGTTCTTGCTGGCTGGATTGCCAGCCCAGGAGCACAGGTTGTGCAGCAGTTTTGGCAAACGTGGCCCAGAGCTGTGCTCTGAAACCAGCGATTCACAGCCCAGAGCTATCTGCGCTCGCAGCATCCTTCCTGCTGAGAGGGTAGAAGACAAGATATTGTGGGGGATGCACTGGCAGCTGATGATTTGAGGATTACTCCCTTTCATTCACTTTCGTTTCAGGTTTTAGGTCAGAACTATATAAATCTTCCAGGTTTTGGTGTGTAAATCATTCAAGGCAGAAGCTATGTTTTGGCTCGGGAACTTCCAGTGCTATAAATGAATAATTTTTGCCCATCTTTTTATTAAGCAAAACCAGGATTATTTTATTTTATTTTATTTTATTTTGCTGTTAGGAAACTGTACTTCTCAATGTAGTTGGTAATGAAATGTAGTTACTTAAAGTCTTTGCATGTTTACTCGATTGTTTTTAGAATAGGAGAGTTTTATTTTTGTTTCCCTTCTATGATCTATTCCAAATACTGCCAAGAGACTTTTTTTTTCTCTTGCTTTTGGCTTGGAATGGCAAATAAGAGCAGAACATAAAACTTGAGTAGTAAAATAGGTCTTAATTTGTGGGCAGTGGTTTTCAGGGAAGAAGACATTTTGGGATTTCAAATATAATTAGAAATAGAATAATTAATTATTGATTAACGCAGCCGATAACATGGTACAGGAGACCAACCCAGATGTGATTCCTTTCTTTTTACTGTTACATTATAGACTATTTTTGTTTTGTCATTTACTATTTCTGTACTGATGATGCTCTCTTTTTTAAATATACAGTAATAATTAATTTATGGGAATTTTTTCTGTCCTAGATGTCAGTTCTGCAGAGATATGTGCAGACACTTAACTCTTCATGCTCTCTCATCCATCCTATGGAAGTCAGTAGGACAGCTAGGGAAATGTGAAGTCAGATGTGTGTTCACCTGTCAGGGCCTGTTGAGGAGGTCCTGTACCTGCCTTGCCACCACTTTGTACCTGTACTACCTTGCTCTTCCTCCTCATCCCTCAGTTTCCCATTCCTCCAGACATCCATGCTGTGTTCCACTAGTATTCTTCCCATGCTTTACATTCTAGATCTTGCTTGTTTCTTCTTGTCAGCATTATTCTATGTGCCGAAGAAAATAGGGATAGTACATACTTGGATCCATGAGAATGTTTCTGTTGAAAAGTGAAATAAAATAAGGGATTTATTTCCCAAAAGTAAATCTTGGGAAATCTTGGGGAGCTGAACATTGTATGGTACCTTTGCTACTTTTGTTTTGTTATTCCATGAATGCTTGTGATACGTTAAAACAGAGAGATACTTTTTAAATGTCTGCAGTAAGAAATGGTACTGAAATTAGTAATATGCTTTTTGTTTTAATTAGTTTATTCACACGGGGATTAAAATACGTATTTTTAGTTGAGGCTGTATGAAAATGCTTATGGTTTAACAATTGAGCAGATAACCATTTTGCTCAATTTCTTGAAGTAATTATTTATCGGACACTTTGATTATTTTAAAAGCATTTTAGGATTCATTTACTTACATAATTAAAATTGAAGTTGTAGGCATCTTCTAGTGCTTTGTATTTGCATCTTATATTTGTTTTGCAGGTACAATTATTTTTATATCTCATAGACTCCATAGGATATGTTTCAGTGGCAATTCCAAAATGTGCCTTTGCTGGCTTCTAGATACCTGCTGGGAAGACAGTGACCTTTTAATTTCTGTGCTCTGTGAAGAACTGTGACCTAGTGCCTGAAATAAAAGTTTCTCCCCTTCAGAATGGTTGGTGTTTGTTCTTCGGTCTTAGTGTCCAAATACTGAATTTGACCCAGTTATTTTGATTATATATATATTTATAGTATAAAATCAGATATTTTCAGCCAGGCATTATCTGTTTGATTCACTGGTTGGAAAGCGTTGTTGGAGATGGTACAGGTTCAGGGAGCCCTCTGTGCCTGCATTGCTGTGGTGGCAGCTGCTTTGTGTGGTACTGGCAGCTGCTAAATAACTTTGAGAGTCTCCCATGTGAAATGTGTTGCAAAAGCATTAACCATTCCTTTGGCACTTTGAGATTAGAATAGCAAGATTTGTGCTTGAGATTTCTAGAAATCCAAGTAGGAAAGAAGGATAATTAAAGAAGAGAAAATAGAGCTTGCCAAAGACTGCACAGGACATTGTTGTAGGACATGATTCTGAAATGACAGATACAGATGTTCACATATTATCTTGATGTAATGAAATTTTAGCAGCTCAGTGACTCTTCCATTTTGTTATTGTATCTTCTGAGAATACTGAGTGTCTGGCGTGGTCACTGCTCTTACATAGACTGCTGTTCAGATTGTGTACTCTGTGCAGGAGAAATAATCTGCTTGAACCAAGCTGTACTTTTCCCTTTTTCATTCCAAAAGCTGTACCTGTTCATATGAGTTTAAGGTTCTGATCTGGAGAAAGCCACTGTCCATTTACTTTTCTGTCTGCAAGTTATGACTACTCAAGTAGGGACTAATAGCATGAGCCATAACATAATTTGCAGGTGTTTTCAAGCACTTGCTTTCTAGAGAGAAAGGAAGAAGAAAAAGGCAAGCCGGAAACCTCCTTTTGCTGGCTTTTGACATATTAATTTATGATGTATTCCCATTTGTTTCTCCTTGCTGTCAGTGCTGACGCAAATGAGTGGCAGCCTTAGCTGATTTTTCCCTACCAAACACTGTTGTCTGTGGTTGATATGGCCTGATTTGGGCAGCAGGGTGCTGCTGTGAGTTGGGAAATGGCTTTGCTGAACCTCCCCATCTCTTCCTTTCGCAGGTACCGATCTAGGTAGGTAAGGAGCACTGCTATAGTTCATCGTGACCAGCTGCTCGGGATGGGGGCAGGATCAGTGGAAGGTGTTGAAACAGGGTCGGAGTATCTTTCATCAGAGTTTCTTTTAAACATTTCACCCTGAAGCTATTGGTTCTTTCAAGGACAGGGCTTTCATTTATGTTTTAAGTTGTAGCCACTGCAGTTGTAAAAATACCATTCACCATTTATAAGGCCAAAGATTGTCTCCTGGGTTTTATTGGCAGCTTTTGCACTTTCGTTGCTCTTTGTTGTTTGACTAAATGACATTGGTATTCATTAAAAAAATTATTTGTTGTATACAGCCTATTTTAAATACTTGTGAAATAACATGATCATGCCAGTTTTACCAGGAGATTTGAAAGTCTGGAGAAGCCATGAAGAGCTGGATTTGTGGCCATGTGAACTGTGGGCAGGAAGGAAGATTTTGAAGAACCGTTCTTTTCTCTGTTTTCCTTGAAAGCTTCCATGAAGCTGGAAGAAAAATAAACTTCAGAATCTCAGAGATTACTTTGCTTTGGCATTTTCATGGAAGTTTGTCATAAATGTCATTTGTATGGTCTTTTGAGGTTTTGGGTTTTTTCCCTTTGAGGTTGAGTGAAGTTGACTGGACGCTGTAGTGAAACTTTGGGTGACCTGACCTCCAGGATTGGGGTTTGACAGGGCTCTATTTTACTGCAGTAGCAATGCAGGCTGCTGAAATGGCACTTCAGCTGTGCTGGCACGTGCTTTGAGAAATGTGCAGAGTGGAAGTGATGGAAAAAGTGATCCAGCTGTAAAATAGTCTGGTTGAGGAAAAAAAAAAAAAAGATAGTTTTTATGCAGAGTGGTAAATGCAATGAATTGGGAGTAAGAAGGCATTTGTCAATTGTTTATGCTGGCAGTGACTGAAAGATGGATTCACTGCATTTTTTCTGTCGGCATTTTGAACACGAGGGAGCTGTCCTCACATCTCATCACGTGTAGGGCAGAGCTTTGTGTGTCTTTCTTTCAGCAGTTAAGTTCAGTTGAGCTGCTTGACATGATGAGAGCAGAAAAAATAACCCTGCTCCAGATTTCTGCACAGGTGGGCAACATCTTCTAAAATGTTTCCCTCTGTGTTAGAAAGACACTGATTCCACTGAGTCAGTGCAGCTGGTCTGACTCTTAAGGAAACAAAATGGTCCCTTTTGTCAAGGCAGTGCAGATGGATGTGAAGTGCAGGGTTGTGAGAATTTGTGATTTTTTTTTTTTTAACTGCTATTTAGAAACTGGCAGATAGCTGTGTGTAATTTTGTCAAGAACTTTTTCATCTTGTGCTTTGTCGGAACAGTTGCTTGGATGGTCAGGAGTAGTATCAAAGGTAGAACTAAATTTAAACATAGGAAGAGAAGATCTGTAAAAGAAGAATTGTTGAAGGAGGAAGATAATGTGGCTGTCCAAAGGTGTTAATTACTGTGGGATAAAGTTGATCTGAAAGCCAAAACTGCTTTTAGAAGTTTTGTGAGTGCACCTTAATAGAAATTCTGCTGCTCAGCTAATGTTCAGAGTGGCTCCACGGTCGCACAGTTCCCCAGTTGATGGGTTGGGGAGTGCCGCTGTACTCCCACAGAACTTCTGTGTGCTACCACACACTGAAGCCTTTCTGAGCAGCATCATCTGCTTGCTGCTGGAGAAGCAGATTTAGTGTCTTACTTTTTTTATGTTCTTCCTCAGGATAATCTGTCTTTATACTGAGCATTCCTGCTGTTCGATACTCTGTGTAATGCCTTGGTCTTTGTCCTCCCAATAAACAGCTTCAGCAACACCCCTGTTGTTCCATAAATGAACCAGATGTGGAGAATCAGGAAATGGTCATTCCATTCTGTTGTTGCCAATCAAGCTCCTTTCCTGGAGCAGTGCTCGATCACTGTCAGTACACCAAGACAGGCAGCACTGTATCACTTCACCTTTGAGACTGATCTTTCTAACTGCAGGTCTGAAATTGGTTTTTTTGGAAGGCTGGAATTGTAGCTGCTGTGTTGGTTGCTGCAGGGTGGCAGCTGGCAGCAGGAAGAATGCTGTTTCCAAGCTCTGGAATTCTTTTGCACAGTGTCCTTCTTTTATCTGTATGATGTTGGGCTATACATTCATAAACTCTTGGGGGGAGGACAGCTTTCCTTAAGCTGCATTTGTGAAGTCTGCGCATAACAGATTACTGATCTGAGTGCCATAGGCAGTTGTGAATCAAAAAAACATCCACCACCAGGTACACAAGAGAAGTTTGCAGGAAGTGGCATTAGTAAAAGATGCTTGTGGTACTTGCTTCCATGTGTATTGTAATGAACTGCTACTGCTGCTAAACTTGTGACTTGCTTCTGTGCAAAGATGTGCTTGTGAGTCATGTACAGTGCTGCAAGTAAGGGGATTTGGGAGGTCTTTGAAAGGAAGACATGACTGTTTTTCTGATTTTTACCTCCCCCATTTCTCTTTCTTAAAAAAACTCCTTCAAACATACTCCTAGAAGCCTTTTGCCTCTTCCTTAGAAGAGATGTATCTTTGTATTGGTCTTTACTTTTGTGCATTTAATTCTGGTTGTTGAAGTGCTTTTTCTTGAAGACCATTTTTTTCCTAAGTTGATTTTACTGTATGACATAGGAATATACTTGCTGAAGGAGAAATGTCTGTCTTAGCTGATGAAAAGCAGGATGCACAATGAAAATGAGGTCTAGTAAATTATCATCTAGAGTAGCATTTGGTGCTTGTTTGTTTTGAAAAGCTGGAGATGAGCATCATACATTACTGTTTCTGGTATAAACTGTAAACTCCTGGTAATAAAGAGAAATGCTAATGTTCTGTAACTAATGAACAGATTTCAGCTAATGGAAATGTTTTATTTTGACTTAAATTTCAGTTCAGGTATGAATTATGCATCAGGCAATAATATCTTAACAGGAGGTATTATGTCAGGTTTTCTGGAATTCAGGCATTACGTAATATAAAAGCCTGTTCTCCATCACTTAAGCTCATTTAGAACCTGCCTTTGTATATATGCTGCTTTACATGTTAAAGTTCAGTTAGAGTTTTAAGTAATCATGTTGATTAGTACCTAGTCACAAACTGAGGTTCTTGAGGTGGCCAGCTTCCATCTATGCATGATAGAGTGAGAGCAGTTTTGGAAATTATTTTATAGTAAGCTGAATGTAATCAAGCACTTTATGTAATCCTTAACAGCCTTTAATGACAACTCTTGAAGATGCAAAAAACTTACTTTTTTTTCCCCATTGGTGGTGCCATTAGTGACATATTTATAAAATCCAGCTGTGGAAATTCAGATGGTTTTATTGGTTTATCTTTAATATCCCATATTTGCCTTATATTGATATGTTGCTGAGGTGACCTGGTCAGATATATCATTAAAATACATTATGTGTATCTTTGTTCTTGTGTGTTTGGATGTTAAAATTGAAATGAAAATCACATTCCAAGAACTGAAAAAAAACTCCCAGAGGTTGTTTGTCTCTTTTGTGTTACGTGCCTCACCTCCTCCTCATTTTCTCCTCAGGTCAGAGGGCCAGATGCAGTTCATACCACTGGATCGGCTGACTCCCATGTAAGTCCAAAACACTTCAATAAAAATCCAAAAAAATTCCAACCAAACTCACAGCCTCAAAAGAGACCTGTTTTTAAAGAAAACTGCTTGCTACAGGCAGAGTCTGGTGCATTGGGTATGTAACCTGTAGGTGTTTGCAAATGAACCATTGATTTAATGTTTAAAAATACTCCTTGAAACTTTCAAAACAAGCACCAGTGTAGGAAGCTGTGCTGCATGGTGCTGCATCCATAATAGGTACTGGAACGGGAAGAAGCTGCAAGGACTCTGAATAGACTTGTCTCTTACACTAAGGAATGCTGGAGAATATGGGGTGATCAGTCCTAAGAGTCTTGGGATATTGAAGTGCCTTTTCATACACAGTTGGCTTCTTGAAGCTGAGACAGTGTGGCCCTAATTCCATCCTTCATTTTTCTTTCTAATAGAATATGTTAAATGAAAAGGTAAGAGTAATAACCTGGTCTTGCTGGCCACCCACTCCTTTGTTCCCTCAGTGAAGAGACCTTTGCCTGGTTGTGAGGTTGGTATGTTGCATGAAGGCTTACCTATTTCTGAGCTGAAATGGAAACAGCTGGCAAGAGCCAAACTGGGAGTTAATACCAGACAATTCATTCTGTGGTTTGGATTTTCTTCAAGATTTCAAATGCAGAAGTCAATTACCAGCTGTTAAATTGCTTGCAAGGTAGCATTATTCAAGTTGTGATAGCAGAAATTTTTCATAAAGAAGTAGCTTGTTTTATTGATTTCTTTTACTTGCTTCAATTTGGAAAATTACTCTTAAATCTCTTCTGAGTATTTTGTGCTGATGGAACTGGGAGTTGAGTGCTTTGTACCATGTTATAGTCAATGCAGTGTTCTGTTTAAAAAGAAGTTTGCTTTTATACAGAGATTTGATTACTCAGCGGCAAGTTTCTTTTTGCTGCTATAATTTGCTTTACCTTTTTACAGTATTTTGCATTTTTTGAAGGAGGAAAACCTTCAAATTTCGTATAGTTCCATTGTTAGGAATTCTGTGATGGTTAATGATAATGTTATAATTGCCCACTGGACTCTTAACTAGCAGACATAAATTAGTTCTATCTTCTTAACTTTATATTGCTCCTGCTACTTGGAAGATGTTGTTTTCCCCAAGACCCTTTCTAAACTGAGCAGACCTTAGTGCCAGTACTCTTTATCTTGCAGCTGTTTCCTTTATGTCACTGGAAAAAATATTTATCTGGCTGATCTGCAGGTATCCCATAACATTACTGTGAGAGATTATTTTCTGATGACAGGATAAGCCTTGGGTAGGAGTGTGGTGTTTGTTCTGCCTGCAATGCTGTGCCACAGCCGTGTGCTTATGTTTTACCAAGGTTGTATATTGTTTGGCATACTGAAATAGAAGCTGTTTTTCAGACAACTGGAAGACTGGATTTTATTAAATTCAGAACCACACAGATGAATTAAAATCTCTTGATAAACCTGTCACAGCAGCTCTCGTTGACAAACACAGTGTCATAAACCAGATAACTTCACAGACAACACTGCATAAATTTGTCACTGATAGCTTTACTTTCAGTGATGAAGCAGGGAACACTTTCAAAGAAATATGAGCTCCTTGGTCATATGCTTGGCACAGATTTAAGCAGTGTTTGTGATGCTAAGCAGGAATTATAAACTGAAGATATTTCAAACAGTTTGTTTTTCAAAGCGTTTTTTTTATGTAAACTTTTTTTTGATTAGGAAGCTGATACTGGAAATAAAACTCTTTACAAAGAAAATTATTCCTAGAGGAATAATTTCCTCCTAGAGGAAACCCTCTCCAGTTGCTTTTGGAATTTTTTTCATAGTAGTGTTTAATCTTATTTCTCTTGATGTTTTATTGAGCTGGTTTTTTTTTTTAAGACCTGTGATTGTAAGTCATAGTTTTAAGCATCACTGTGTGCTCTCTGTAAGAGCATCATAAATCTTTTGAAGACAAGGCTCATACCTTCTGTTTTGTTCTTCCGGGGCTTTGTTTTTGTGTTGATTCTTCATTAATTACTGTGTTAAGGTTGGAGTTTCCAGAGAAGTATCTTTTCTCTCATTTAACTTCTCACTGCCCATGTCTTTGGAACATGCTCTCATCCTGTTGTCTTGATGCTTTATTGCCTGTTAACTATGAGAATAGAGCCTTAAGAATTCCAATTCCATACTCCAGAAATTACTGTTATGTGGAGTGCTTCCTTTGTCAGGGTTTTGGAAAGAAATTCAAAAGAATCTAGGGGCTGAATGGGAGTTTTTTGTTTAATTTAACTAATAGCTGAAAACCTCTAGAATGCATTTTGTTTTTCAGCAAAGCTATTAATTTTTAACTTGAAATACAACTGAAATTTAGCATCCATTTGGTTGTTCTGTTACCTGTCCAACCTTGCACAAATATTATTCTGGCCAAAATTGTCAGAAAAGCTTTTTTTTGAGGGGGCAGGGAGGGAAGGGGGAAGAACTGTAGTGCAAATCATGTATTTCTGAAGGTTTAGAAACTGCAGCACTGCACAGTGATAAATGTCTGGGCTCTTACAGCAAGTGTCTTTCAGATTTCAGCTATGTTTGAATGGTGTATTAAAAGCTTTCTCATTAAACCAAGGATGATTTGTTTAAAAAACCCCACACAGATTTATGGTTTTTTTAGTTGTATTAGATAATGACAACTTCAGAGGTAAGTACAGGAAGGCTTTTCTTTGTTTTATTTGAGTTACTGGCCTAGGCCAAGGTCAAAATCAGGATTGTTTTGTAAACAGTTGGATGTCTGTTTTCTTACTCCCTTTGCAGCCTTTAATGGAAAGTAAACTTAAAGCATTCAGTATTGGCAAAATGAGTGCTGCCAAACGGACTCTGAGCAAGAAGGAGCAAGAAGAATTAAAAAAGAAGGTAAGGGTATATAAGGAAAATTTCACTTTGTATGCAGAGCTGAAATAAGTTTGCTTTTAGATTGCAACCAGCTTACACCAAATATCTTAAATTTGATAATTGTAGCTCTCTTAAGAGTGAAAGTGAATTGTATTTTACATGTGTAATTTATTTTTGACACTCATTGCATCAAGATAGAGAGAGGCTTACTCTTTCCTTCTCTGTGAGAAATCAAGTTCTGTGGCTTCCTGAAATAGGGAATCACAATAATCCATAGATGTATTGCTCAGGATGGAGACAACCATCACCTTAGGTAATTTTCTGTTCTTCACTTGCTCTATCATTGGATTTCACTAATTACAAAGAGTACCTGTCGTTTTTGAAATTATTTCAGTACACTTCCTTGTTAGTTCTGTAAAACATTTTTTTGTCTAATGACTGTGTTGGGAATTGATACAAACCTTAAAATTTGGTGCCACATTTTAGATTACTCAGGAGTGTCCAAATTTTATGGAATATGTATCTTGTAGTTGGTAAGGTGGAAGTTTGGAAAATTTTGGGGTTTGAACTTTATATGCACTACTCATACTATGTTCCAGTGGCTTATCTTCTGCTAGGTTGTTGGAAATACTGGCCTGAAGATCATGATAGTGGTAAATTTAGTGTCTCAGCTTAAGTCATTGAATTAATGTATTCTCTGGGAAATACAGAAGGGTGATCCTGTTGTTGATCTCCTTCAGCCACGAGGGTTGATCATAAAGGCTGAGCTGGAATGGGCACTGTTCTCTCATGCTGAGGTCAGCAAAGCTCCAGGCGCATAAGACTTTGGTTTGAGCTTTTCTGTTTGGCTTTTCTGAACATTTGAACTTTTGAACATTAAGTGACCATGTAAACTCCTGGAAAGGAACAGGCATATTGGAACACACAGCATCACTGTGTATTATGTGCTGTGTTCTGCCCACATTTCTCAGAAATTTGAAATGTCTAAAATTGAAACTCCTTTGATGCAGTTTGTAGCTTGAGCTCTAGAAAATAAAAAGGAATGTCACATAGCTAATTTAAGAGTAACTGTATAGTGAAGCTTGTTCTGTGATGATAGTAAATAGATTAACATTTGCTATGTAGGAGGATGAGAAGGCTGCTGCAGAAATTTATGAAGAATTCCTTGCTGCCTTTGAAGGAGGTGATGGTAATAAAGTGAAAACATTTGTAAGAGGAGGAATCGTTAATGCATCTAAAGGTATAACTAATCTTTTTTTGGAGGTGGTGGGTCATTTGGCTTTGAGTAAAGATGAAGATTGACTTTGAATTACATTTTAAAATTAATATCTTGCATTAGAAGCTTCAAAGAAAACTTGATGCTGAAATCTACTTTAGGCTTTGACTGAGGTAGGCAGTGGCGTGATTTGTGTTTTAACCAAAAGGGGAAAAAATGCTTTGATTTAGAATACCTAATCTGTGCTCTTTTTTTTTCATGTTAAAGATGTTAAATTATGTACAATTGATATTATCAGGTTTTTAAAAATGAAATAATATATCGAATTGAATGACTAAGACTAAAGAACAGCTAATGAGTAGTGTGTGCAGCATCAGTTAATAAAATTTGTTTTTAACTTGCCTTTAATTTCAGAGGAGCACGAAACAGATGAAAAACGGGGTAAAATCTATAAACCTTCGTCACGATTCTCAGATCAGAAAAATCAACCAAATCAGCCATCTAATGAGAAACCTCCATCCCTCCTAATGATAGAAACCAAAAAGCCTGTAAGTTTCTTACTTGAATCTTAACTCCATCCTGTTGTGTTTAGAGTCCTTGGAAAAAGGGCCATGTGATCTTGCAAAGTAGTTTTATCTGCATGTGTCACATACTGAGAGGAGGTGAACATTTTGAGATGCCTGAACCTGTAGCAGTTAAGAAGGTGGTGATATGTAGAGACCCAGGAGCCTTTTATGTGGCACAGTACACCTGGTACTGCACTGCCCTTTTACTGTGTTCCTGCTGATTTGGACAGACTTCTCATGGATATGGATTTAGTAACTGTTGCAAAGTAACAGCTTCTTCAGTCCTGAGAATTTCTGAAGTTTTAGAAGCAATTCTTCTCAATTCCTCTTGCTACCATTTGTTTTTGATTTTTTTTAAACTTAAAACCGAAAAATAAATTGATCTTTGTGTTCATCCAAGTTTTTCTTAGTAGGATTCTTTGATTTTGTTTGTTTGTTTGGTTTGTTTTGGGGTTTTTTTTGGGGGGGTGAAGTTTGAGAAGTCCCTTTAGAAGTCCCTCTTTGAGTTCTAGAACTTGCACAGTTTTGAAGCTGAACACCTTGCTTTATTTAATTTATTTTGTCTTCTGCATGGTTTGATGTTTTTTTTTTTGTTTTTGTTTTTGGGGTGTTTTTTTGTTGTGGTTTATTTTTTGTAAACCAAGGTTCATCATAAAAAGTAATGAAAGTATTAGAAATATTATGAACAAACAGTCTTCAAGTCAAGTGATAATTGCATATGATTACTGTTACTACTGTGTATGTGTAATGAATGTCTTGGATGTCTTACAAGTCTTCCAATAGAGCTTACTACAATTTTAAAGCTTAAGTGAAGCATGTATGATGCTGCCTGTTAGGGTGGGAAATGCATGTAATGTGATAATTTTGGGCAGTTCCATCATAACCTCCCTCCAGGTTTAAACAAATGGCAGTTTTAGAGCAGTGGGTACTGCTGGGTGGCAGTTTTGATTTTCATTGTATGTAAAGCTCTACAGTTACAGAAATGAATTGTAGCATTTTTTATTTTTCTGAGCTGTGTTCTGTCATATGCAAGTGTTTGTACTGTAAGAATATTACTGCTTTTCAAATTTTTCATAAATACTTGTGAAGTAATGCAATCAGTTAACTCACTTGCCCTGTCCAATGGTGATTGAAGATAATGAGGTAAAAATGATTTTATTTATTTGGCAGACCCTCCCCAAAAACAAAAACAAACAAACAACTTTGCCTGGGGTGAGTAGGAAGTCCAGTTTTTCCAAAGCTGTAGTGTGTAACACAAATATTTTGTATGTCTGCCTATTGGAAACGTTTTCATTTAAATTTGGTTATATAAAAACAATGTTGTTGAAGATAAGATTTCACATGAGTTAGTTAAGGAACATATATTACTGTTAAAAAAAAAAAATAGTATTTCAGTATCCATATTCTTTGTCATTCAAGAGTGTTTTTCCTGAGGATCTTGAACTATTTAAAGTAACTGTTTTTTCAGACTGTATTTACATCCAAAAGGAAGGAAGAGAAGGAAATTCTTTTCAAGTAGAATGTTTGTGGATAAAATAATTGAATATATATATGTAAAATAATTTACATATATATGTGTTCACATCTATCAAATTCATTAGAGCATGATGGTTTGCTAGGGGTGTAGCCAGCATTCTAGTTTCCAAATGGAACAAACTGACAA
Source organism: Vireo altiloquus (assembly GCA_013396875.1). Classification (NCBI taxonomy): domain Eukaryota; kingdom Metazoa; phylum Chordata; class Aves; order Passeriformes; family Vireonidae; genus Vireo; species Vireo altiloquus. Next base: position 674,052 of record VZRF01013636.1, read on the forward strand.
AATCCCTCACAGTTATTTTAAATGTGTATGTAGTAGAGAGAGTGTTTGATCACATGTGCTGCATTGTAAGAATGAGAAGTAACAAAGTTTATTTTCAACTATGCTTAATTTTATATTTTCTAGCTTTGTGTTTGATAGCGCTGAGTCTGAATGTTTCAAGTCTGTCTAGTTGTTGTTTTGGGTTCTTTTATTTTTTTTTTCCTCCTGTAGTTTACTTGGTTTGAAAGCTGTGGGTAAAACATGCATGGAAATGATCTGAAGTTTTGTTATATGATTTTTAATTTTGTTCATTTTGTCTTCTGAAGTGTTGTTTTATATATCTTTAATTTTAGCCTCTGAAGAAAGGAGAGAAGGAAAAGAAAAAGAGTAATTTGGAACTTTTTAAAGAAGAATTAAAGCAGTAAGTTTGCTAGTTTTTGCTGTAATTAAACAAAATCCAAGGTTTTTGCCTTGTTTTGCAGACAGTATTTAAGATCGTTCTTGCTAAGCTGTTTTACCCAAGCAGGGTTTTTATTTTTTTTCTCCCCCAAATGCTCTCAAAATGGTATAACTAATTAGCTTAAAATAACTTAGTTAAGCTTAATTACTACCATTGCTGTGGGGCTTGGCCTTGGCCATTGTTGGATCTGTCTTGTGTTGGCTTCATCAAATATGGGGGAAGCTTCTGGCAGCTTCTCACAGAGGCCACCCCTGGCCCCCCACTACCAAAACCTGCCCAGCAAACCCAGGGTGTAGCGGAGAGATTGGTGGCAATTGAAATGTCTGTCACACTTGAAAAGAATAAGCTTTGTCAGTATTTATGAACTATATCCCGAGAAACTTGGAGGAGGAGGTTGAGCTCTTGTATAATGCAGAAATGAGAGTTGTAATTCAAGTCTAGAGACTTAGTTCTACTTGCTTAGTATTAGAAGCAAGTTGGATAATGCTTGAAAAAGCAGATTTTTTCACTTTTGAATGTTGTAATACAACAAAGAGCAGCACATGTATTGAGTGCAGCTGAGTGCCATATGTTTATCCTGATGCTAGAGATGGCAAACAAATGAATCCCTGTGCATTAGAAAGCAGTAGGTGCAGCATTATAAATCCACACGAGGCTTTGGTGAGGAGTGCCTGAGCTTCGCTCCTGCGTGTTCCTTAGTTGGTGTAACTGAGTTGAACTGCCAGCCTTGTATTCCTGGGATACAGGATCTTCATGTCAGGATTTAAGGCCACACTGCAGGGAACCAGATAGATCCTTGTGTGAGTACTGTCCTCAGAGTTAGAACTGAGGTGAAATCCAGTATATTCTGGAAACAGTCCTGTGGGTGTGCCTGTGAGTAAGGCTTAGAAAAGCTAGAAGGATAAATAGACAGTAAAGAGTTGTGTGCATCTTGAAAAGTCACCTGAGTGGTCTGCGGACCTCTGGCAGTTGGATGTTGAATTGGAGACACTTTTTCAGAGCACAGTTCTTATTTCTGCTCTTGTAAACTGCTTCTCAAACCAAGTCAGTTTTATTTGAGAATTAAATACCCTGACATTATGAATGAGGAATAATTCTGGTAGATACATTCCAGTTGATGAAACAGAAATTCAGACGTACTGGCAGTTTGGAAGTTTTAACAAACTCATTGTTTCATATTAAAAGTTCTCGTAATTGTAAAGTTAATTCAAAATTTGGGAATAAAAACTTCAGAATGGTTTTAAGTTGTTGCCTACTTAAAAATTCCTTTGTAGAATCCAAGAGGAGCGTGATGAAAGGCACAAAACAAAAGGTAGATTGAGTCGTTTTGAACCACCCCAGTCTGATTCAGATGGGCAGCGTCGTTCAAGTAAGTAGATGTTATTTTTTATGTTAGTTTGGGCCACAAGATTTGTAGACTAAATTGTCCATATTTTTCTTCTCTATATTCAGTGGATGCTCCTTCAAGAAGAAACAGATCGTCTGGTGGTAATACAGATTCTTTTCTCACTCAATTTAATGTTGTCATTTAAATGCATAGCAGGGATTATGACTTCTTTTTTTGTTTTTTTCTTCCATTATTTTAGTACTGGATGATTATGCACCAGGGTCACATGATGTTGGAGATCCAAGCACAACAAATCTGTATCTGGGAAACATCAATCCTCAGGTAAGTTTGGAGCTAAGGAGTGCAATGTTGGCGTGTTTGGGCCCAGATGATATTTTTTGCAATATTTATTGGAATAAATGCTCTGTACATAATGCTGAAAAGTTAAGGTTTGGACTACCAATCACCAGCTCAGTTAAAATTCTTTTTCCATTGATACCTCTAAGCATGGTGGATCATATCTTAAAAATTTGAGCGTGCTCAGTTAAAAATGCAGTTTATAGATGATTGTTTTTGTAGTAGATTGCATTAGGGGGATATCCATGAAGTGTTGTTTTTCAAGAAACAACAACAAAAAAATTTCACGTTTGGACAATAATACGAACAAATATCACGGAAATACAGTGACAAAATGTTAATTTTTTCCTCTTTTTCATGTAGATGAATGAAGAGATGTTATGTCAAGAATTTGGCCGCTTTGGACCATTAGCGAGTGTTAAAATTATGTGGCCAAGAACTGACGAAGAAAGAGCAAGAGAAAGGAATTGCGGCTTCGTTGCCTTTATGAACAGGAGAGATGCTGAAAGAGCATTGAAGAATTTAAATGGTAAACAGATTTCTCAGTTCAGGGCTGTAATTATCTTTGCAGACTGTAAGCACATTTTCAGGTTGTTTTATCAGACAAGTGAGATGTGTTCTATCATTCCAGTAGATAGCAGGCTGGCAGTGATTTTAGTTTACACTTGACTGTTCTACTGGCAACTGAATGTTGTCAAACTATAATAGTTGTGTACTGTAGTGTCCTGAAGACAGACATTGGAGGAAGATTTAATAAAACATTTTCTGTAATAGGCCTTCATTTGCCCGTGTGGCAGTCTGATACATGTGGTAACAGTAATCAGCAATATAAGCAAGAGGTAAACTGTGGCAGGCAGACCTAAATGCTGCACTTAACAAGGAAAAAATCTCAAGTGATGCAGAACAATTTATAACATGGTTATGGAGGGTTTTTTCTTTCACTTTTTCAGGCAAGATGATTATGTCGTTTGAAATGAAGCTGGGTTGGGGCAAAGCTGTACCTATACCACCACATCCAATCTACATTCCGCCTTCCATGATGGAGCATACCCTGCCACCTCCTCCATCAGGATTGCCTTTCAATGCCCAGCCTAGGGAGAGGTTGAAGAATCCTAATGCTCCAATGTTACCACCACCAAAAAACAAGGAAGATTTTGAGAAGGTAACTTACAGTACCCTGGGCCGTATCTCATTGTTAAATACTACATCTGTGACAGTATTGCAATGGCTTCATAGATTTGCATTGTTCAGGCTGACTTTGGCAGCCCTTAGTCTGCAAATTCTCTGGCTCCCTGCTGTAGCCCAAGGGAACCTACTTAATTCCTGAACCTGTTTCATGTCTGTGTTAGGGTACAGTATATTGGCTCTTGGTTAATTTAGTGCTGCTTAAAATCTGGCTATCATTTTCCCCCTCCAGGCTCCCTGGATTTTTTTCTCCTACGTCCCCCCCTTTTCTTGGCTGCCAAATTGCAGTATCTAAATTGTTTTCCTTATAGAAAATCCTACATTTTAATTTGGGTAGCATTATTTTTACCCTAGAAGAGTTGATGTATTTTTTGTAGAAGGTAATTAATCTGGACATTGAGTAAGTATTTTATGCTACTTATGAGGTCAGTTTTCAAACTTTTCTTTTTGTGGAATATTAGCTGATAAAAGGGTAAGTATCTTGAAATCACAAACCAACTTGATTTACATTTGTAAGAATTTATTGATTCTTTGAATGACACTTAAATGTTAGGGCTGTTTTTTGTAAGACTTGGGAGTAAAGTAATACAATGTGATCCAAGTCAAATAATTTAGAATCTTTTCATAAACTTAAGAACTCCTTTCTTATATATATTCAGCATAGTTCCTATTCAGTGCCTCAATGTACATTCTGACAGGAATGTTCTGATACTTTGCAATTAGTGAACCTTCATGGTTCACTGACACAACCATTTGAATTTTGTGTAATTGCTTAGTTATAACTTCACAGCAGTGATTGCCTGCAAAGTTTGTGATAGATGTGTAGTATTTTCATTGCATATGTATATTTTTGCTTGTTACTTGTTAACAATACTCACATATTCTATGTTTATTATCTGATGTGACTTCATATACAGACTCTGTCGCAAGCCATAGTCAAAGTGGTTATCCCAACAGAAAGGTACATGTTTTTCTTTATTATTACTGATCTAAATATAGAAAATTTCCCCTTCGGAATTTTAAAGAAAAATGGTGATGATTGTGGAAAAGGTAATGGCTTGACTGAGCAATGGTTATTTTATGACACTTAAGAGATATGTGTGTGGTTTACAGTCTAACTATTCTTGTCTTATTAACTCTTTTTTTTTAAGTGAGAGTAGATTTACTTAAGTAATTATCTTTTGCATTTAATTTGAGCACTAAGATAGATGCAGGGTAATTTTGTGAGTGAACACTAGAGTGAAATGTTGTCTTACAGACACAGCGTAAGTCCTGACATAAACCTCTGAGTACTGGGATGCAACTGTGGGGTTTTTTCTTTCTTTTTATTTTTCTTTTTCTCTTTTTTTTTCTTTTTTTTTTTTTTTTTTTGTCTTGTACATTTTATAACCAATTCAGTTGAAAATCACTTTTGATCTCTGCTATTTTTTAAATGCAGCTTTTAATAATTTTTGTCACTGAGAAAAGATACTTTTGTATTATTGCAAGGATGTTTCTACATTTTGGTCCCCATCACTGTTCCTGCCTTCACACTAGTCTAGGTGTACTCTTGCTCAGTTAAGCTAAAGCCTTTTCCCAAGCACAGGAACACAACACTGTTTTAAAAGTAAAGAAGCACAAAAGATTACCAAATTCTCTTTGACATTGGCCTTGGTGAGCAACACCAGCTGAACTGTCTGCGGCAGCGGGGGACCAGGAAAACATCATGGGATGGATTGGGAAAGTATACAGTTTTTGACCAGACATTGGTACGATCGGCTCCAATAAATGTGGTTTTATTATAACTGAAAAACCTTTTTTTTGTTGGCCAACTTAAGCTAAATGACATTTAAAAATAATGCACTATCAGTTTTTTACTACACTGTCTTAATTGTCACAAAGTCCCTTTTTTCTTTTTTTCGCATGGGGGGAGGGGGCAGAAAGAGATTTATGAAGCTGATTATAGTGCATTAACAAACTTGTCAGTTCATGCTCCAATGCACTGTATTTTTGATGGAATTTTAGGACAGTGCAATTTTTGTTGGATAGAGACTTGAATAATTTGGGCGACCAGGAGGAGTCTTGATTTGAGAAACATATTGAGTAGTAGTACAAGTACTTGTAAAATTGTACAGTGCTCACAGAGTAGCTGTCAGAGGAAAAAACATGTCCATTTTATTTATTGTAGCATTTTAAAAGCCTGTATGATAAGAGCTCACGTTAAATGAATTGTATTTGAAAACACTTTTAATTATTCTTTTCCTGATAGTTTTGGAAGTTGCCAGTGACAATTGCTAAGACTATTACACAGTGCATCCCATCATGCAAAAATTTTGACTGACTTCTGTGGGATAATACATTTAATTATTCTCCTTTTCAATACCATTTCTAACATCCCTGACTACTTAGTATTTAGTAAATGGCAAACCTTGAGTATGTGTAATCAATTGTTTTTTCTGAGAAATTAACTTCTGAGTAGTCATGTCTTACATAACAAAATTCCTGTAACAACCTCTTTCAGATATGGGATGAGCTGAATCTATTTTTGTACATCAGAGGTCTTCACAAAGCAGATGTTCTTGTTCAAGTATTAGCTGCTCTTACACAACTTTATTTTACTTGATGAAGGGAAAAATTAGATGAAAACCAATGATGATTTGCAGGAAGCCAGAAGTGATCACATTGGATTTGCCTTAAAATAAACGAATTCTGTTATAGCTCAGAGGCTTGAAAGATAATTGTAGATTTCTTTCTTGCTGATGTTTTCAAATACAGTTCATATAACAAGAAGAGTCTTGCTATTTAGACTTTCAGAACACTGCTGTAAATAAAATGGCTACAGAATTGTTGAAACCATGTCCTCTTTGCAATGTTTCTGGGATTATAAAAAGCAGATAGGAAAATTGAACTGGTAGCTGTTTGATTTTATTTGTGGAATATTTGAGGTAGATGGTTCAAAAGAACACTTGCAGATGTCAGGAATAGGTTTCTATTACTATGTTTTTAAGTTATTTTTTTTTTTAAATCTAGTGCATTATATCTGTGGCAGAACTTGGAATACTCATGGTAGAAAATAGTCACCTCATTGCTAAGAAGTAATAGTAAATTCTGCAACTTTACAATGTAGCAATTACGGAATTTCAGTAATTAAAAAGGAACTAAACCGAAATCTAAGGAATTACATGTAAAGAACCAATATCCATTTGTTGCATCTAAGAAAATAAATTAAAAAATGTAAAAATCTGTATTTTTTTTGGCTTGCATCACATTCAAAGGACACGTGCTGTGAAGCTTTTGCTATATGTAGGTAATCTATTTTAAAAATTGGGGACCCTGTTTCCATAAAACCCCAGAAGGGTGGAAACTGGCTATCACTATTTTTGATAAAGCTTTTATGGCTGTCTCCTTTTAGCATGCTTAGAAGTGACTCTGCGTTTTCAGATGGGGATTGAGAAATGTGCACTTCACATCCACTTCTTGCCTGTCTCAGGATGTAGTGCTGAATGAAATTATACAGATTTTTATTTTTTTTAAATTGTGATTTGGTTCTCATGGGTGTATGGGGGAGGGGACATGGGATGGTATGACACAAAATGATGGACAGTTTTGCTCTATGCCAGTCGAGTCTTTACTAGAAAGAGATTATCTAAATTTAATAAAACCATTGCCCTGTTTGGCATCAAGAAGGCTATTTGCTTTTCCTTTCATACTTGAATAGTTTGAAAGCTGAACGCAGATTCTGTTAAATATGTGTATTTTATTTTGGCCATAATATTCATCCACTTGTTCCCCTGTAGAACTTCAGCTAACACTTTAGTCTTATTTCTAGACAATGTAGATGAGGGCTTAGTTTTTGATAGTTAATTGCACTTTGGTGTTCAGGTGTCCATATTTGTGTTATCAGGCATCTGCTAAGCAAGACATGGTTGTAGGCTAAGCCATGGAAATTCAGAAAGGAGGTCTCTTAAATTATTACTCCACCACTGCTAAGCATGGTTTGATTTTTAGAATGCCCGTGTCTGTGATGCAAAGCTATAATATGTTCCATGTTACTTTATCTTTTATGCAGATTTCTTAACAATACAGCAAAATAATCTCCTGCACAGTTGTAGTATCTTAGGTGGAGTGTAGTTTTATATAGTGTTAGGTCTGAATCAATTTTTCTTTAACTGTGTTGTTGTTGTAGGAATTTGCTCGCTTTGATACATCGAATGATAGAGTTTGTGGTTCGGGAAGGGCCCATGTTCGAAGCCATGATCATGAACCGAGAAATCAACAACCCAATGTTCAGGTGCTTATGGCTTTGCTTCACTTGGAACTAACACCAGCTGTTTTCACTGTCCTTAATATTCTGCTTTCTTGAAATACTAATAAGACTGGCTTTTGCTGTATATATCTTTATGTGCAGATTCAGACTTTAAAAATTGCACCAATGGCTGTACTATCCTTTTATAAGGAAGAATGCACTTCTATTCCAGTTGTTGCTAATGTGTACATATAAATAAGTGAAATAGTACACACACACACACACAGAGTGTAATACATTTCTATATATTTAAATAAGTAATGTTTAACATACTCTTCTGAGGCATTCACAGTCATGAGTGGAAGCAGTAACATACATATAAAAAAACCAACCCGCCCCCCTTCCCCAAACAGACAAACTCAATGTGAAGTCCACTCTTCCTGGAGCCTAATTTCTAACCTTTAGCAAGGGCTTGGAGTGATTTTTCTTCTATGTCAATGCAAATAGAATTAAACTTCAGCTGACATAGGGAAGTTTTGAGAATTTCTAGCACTCGTCATTAATGGAATAAAAAAGGATCAGTTTCCAAATTTCTTGTGAAATGCGGTCTCTGAAAAAGGTTTTCAGGGAAGTGCTAAATGACCTTTTAGCAGTGTTTTATTTGTACATAAAACACATATGAAGCACTTCAGATTTACTGCAAAGTGAGAATATATGCAAGTCAAAATATCCTGGCCATTAAAAATGGGCTGCTTGTCCCCCACATCCTCCGTCAGATGCCACACACATTGCCAGTGTTCTGACAGACAATTTACTGGTGGAAGACTTCAGGTCATTCAGTATTTGATGAGTAACCTCACTGTGTGACTGCAAGCTCCTGCATCACTTGTGCTGAGGTTGCAGTGGCTCCCCTAGTGATTCTTTGCACTGATGATTCCTCTGCTTCGCTGTGAGGTTGCTCAGTTGTTCTTTCTGACCCTGTTCTGCTTTTAACTTCTGAGCAGTGCTGTGCCCTTGGGGAGCTCTGCTCTCTGCAGATTGCATGTGTGTGTATGGTGCAGTTACACATGTTCTGCCTGGCTGTGCTGTGGGTGTACATGATTTAGCTCCTTCACTAAAGGAGCTAAAGTCATGTGTTCACTCTGCAGCTGAGATGGGATTCTGAGCAGGGTTTTTGGGGGTTTTTTATTGCTTCCTTTGAATTTGCATCAGTTCACAATTTGTAAAATGCTTTGTGTCTTTTCTTTGCTCTTTGCTTTAGGTTTTTATTTGAAAACCAGACTCCAGCCCATGTGTATTATAGATGGAAGCTTTATTCAATTCTTCAGGCAAGTAGAATTTTAGTGATAATTCATAGCTTCAAACATAGTGAGGTAAAATAGCACCAAAGTAAAAATACTTCTGCTTTTTATTTATAGGGGGATGCTCCAACCAAGTGGAGGACAGAAGATTTCCGTATGTTCAAAAATGGATCCTTTTGGAGGCCACCACCACTGAATCCATACTTGCATGGGATGTCAGAAGAGCAAGAAACGGAAGCATTTGTGGAGGAACCGAACAAAAAGGGTGCACTTAAGGAAGAGTATGTACTACCTGTGATTTATGGTGCTGCTCTGATAGCTGCTCTGCCTGGGTTTACCTTTGTGTTTTTGTAGTTTTAATGTGTCATCCCATGAGTGGTGCTTGTCATAGTACTGTCACGTCTGAGTAAGTGTCTCTTCACCTCAGTGCTTCCAATCATACTTGTTGCTAAATATGTTCTGAATTTGGTTAGATTTGTCATCACTGAACCTTTAGTTCAAACTGGTTTAACCCTTAATTTGAAAGGGATTGGGAAGATGAGAGTTCTTCCCCATTTTCTGTTGCTGTGTGTAGGTGATGTGTAGCACCTTTCTCAAAATCATTATGACCTCATGAGCTGAATAGTTGTTATAATCTTAAACTTTACTGATACTGTTCATCAGAAATTAAAATTGGGAGCAGCTGTTAATAAACAAGAAGAGAGAGATCATCAGAATTTTTTGCTGTGAGTTGTCAGTGTGTTGGAGATGGCTGTGTTAGTGGAAATGGAGATCCCCTTTTTTTAATTTTGCTGCTGTTGCTACAAATGTGTCACTAGCATGTGGATTTTTTTTCTTGTTTTATTCTTCTCGTCATAGTTACCATACCAGTCATGCTTCTGTAGGTTTTAATACACAGTTTGTTTCTTATACCTTCTTTTGGAAAGGCTCAAAAAGAGATTGTTTTAAAAATCTTCTCTGTATATGGAAGTCAGGGAAAGTGTGAAGTAATTGTTTATTTATTAGTTTTCTGAATTTAGTGTTTCTTATTCTGTAGCAGAAATTACTTGCATGCTTTAGATTTATCCATTTGGTTTAGGCCTAAACTAAATAGAGAAAGATAATTACTTTATTAAAAATACTGATGTGCTTAATTACGTATTTTTCAGCTATTTTTCCTTGATTTATATATGTAATCAAGTCTTGAGTGAGAATTTTTTGCACTTTATGTAATATGGATGCATTCATGAACCACTGAAAGAGCTCAGACAAAAGAATATAAAAATACTGAAAATTGCTTTTCTCCTATAGATGGAAAAACAAAAAAACATTATTCAGTGTAAATTCCCAGAAGTACTTTTCAGTTTATATTGAAAGTATTAAAATTCCTGACATTTCAGACAGAGGGACAAACTAGAGGAAATTCTGCGTGGATTAACACCTCGGAAGAACGATATTGGTGATGCAATGGTTTTCTGTCTAAATAATGCGGAAGCTGCTGAAGAAATCGTGGACTGCATTACAGAGTCATTGTCCATTCTCAAGACTCCTCTTCCTAAGAAGGTGTGGAGATTTTTTATAATGTATTTTGGAGGAGGAGCTCACTTAGCACGTGCATGTAATTTACAAGCATTATTTAATACATTTCAGATATTGTTGAGGTTTTGTACTAAAATGTGGATTTGAATTTAGGTATGATCCCTTCCTGTGGAATTTTGTTACATATTTTTATTCTTTCTGGAGTTGCTTGTAAATAAGGTTCTGCCTTAACGGTGAAATCGAAAACAGTGAAATGCTCTGATCAAATGAGGCAATTAAAACTGGAATGCCACGATTCTCATTTGTAATGCTACGATAATATGTTACTGTAGTTAGTACCCTATAGCATGACAGGGGTCTAATTGCCTCTTAACATGTTTATTAATAATATAACTGTGCTATCCTTAATTCTAATTAGGTACTTTTAAACTATCTCGTATTTGTTCTGGGACAATGCCTTTATTTTCAGGATAATTTAAATTGGAGTTATCTTAATTTGACCATTTTTTATTGTAGATCGCAAGATTGTATCTAGTGTCGGATGTGTTATACAACTCTTCAGCTAAAGTTGCCAATGCTTCCTACTATAGAAAATTGTAAGTATTTTAGGTGATTGGCAGTTAAAAAAAACGTTCTTGTATTCATCTCTGTATGTACATCTCTGGATAAATGTGGTTGTAGAGAAATTCACACTTTTCTGTGCTACTGCTATTACAGACTGGTGGTATTTATATCTGTTTGCGTGAAAATGTAGCATGTTGGTAATGCAAAAAATGTATGTGCCCTATGCAAGGGACCACTTGCATGGGACTCCATAAAGGTGAGAATACTTCATGTACCTCTTGACAGAAAGAGCCTGTAGATAATATTCAAGATATGGTACAGCAGATAGTTCAAGCAAAGAAGTAAATTTCTGAAACAGATTTATTTTTATTAAAATGGGGGGGGGTTAACTTTCCATTAACTTTGGATAAGGTATAAGGGGCTATTATGTACTTTATTTCTAAGGTGCTGAGCAGAATTTAGGAAAAATGTCCAAGGGATAGTATTTTTTTCATATTGAATGTTTGTGTCTAGTTCCCGGAGTCTCTCTAATGTTAGGACAGCATGGTGGGAAATATTCAGCATGTTAGAAAACTCTAGTGATTGCAATTGATGTTTCTTGTTGCATTGTGTTTGTGTTGTGCTGGTTTATTTTTTGCACATTGTGAGAAGCTCAAGGGAAGCTGGGCAGCTGTTGCTCACTGTGCTTTCATTGAGGGCCTCACTGAATAAATCAGAATACAACCGTAACTAAGAATTATTTTAAATTTTCAGATTGAATTTTGAGACAATTCTTTCATTCTATTTAAGGTTGTAAAACTCCTTTTATCGTCCTCCAATCTTTCCAGGGTGTATAAAGAGACTGCAGCAGATGTGAAGATCTCCCTTCACAGTTCTGTTGTTGTCCAAGGTGATTTAATATATAGTAATCATATTTGCTTTATAGTTCAGTTCATGGCTACTATAAGGATCAGAACCTTGTGCTTTTGAGTCCTGTGTCCCAGGTATTTTCATGAATTATGTATGTCCAGAAAACATATATTACGAAGTTTAACTAAAGAAATGTATATGTTTAATTCTAGTTTTGAAACAAAATTATGTCAGATATTCTCTGATCTCAATGCTACTTACCGTACAATACAAGGCCATTTACAGTCTGAAAATTTCAAGGTATGTATTTCATTGTTATTTACATGACATAGAAGTCATATAAATAGATATTCCTACCCAAGAGATTGCATACTATGATAGGTGGCTTAGACATTAAGGTTCCTAATTAGGCTTTAAAAAGAATAATTTTTAAAAAGTTTTCTCTTTTGCAAGGATAGCCTTGAAATTAAGGAAGTAAATGAGCATCTGCCATCTGAATTGTACCAGCAGATTTACAGTTGTGGAGTTGAGAGGCTATCTGTCTATTACTTGAATTGCAAACAAGGTCTTCCAGCTTTCTTACTGGTTTTGGGCCACCTGTGTTTCCATCTCAGAAGTAAACTTATGTGGAAGTGCTCAGTGTGGAAAGAAACTCCTCGGCAGAACAGCACAAAGTTAATTCTAAATGTTTTTTTGTGTCAGGCTGTATTTTAGAGTTCTGATAAGCAGTCTGACCATGGGTAATTGAGAGTGATTTTTAAGGTCAAATGCTCTCTGCTTCTCATACTCGACCCAATTCCTTCTGTTTCTATGATACTCTTTATCTTTTTGTTTTTCAGTCAGAAGCTTTAAATACAAAGCTTATGGTGTAGCTAGTTTTTCTTCATCCTGGTTGTCCTCAGTCATTCTGCTCTCAGTTGCTGAGATTCAGCTTTAGTTATCTCCTATTTAAAACCTTTGTTAAATTATATGATAAAGAGAGACAGATTTTTTAAAATATATCTGCACCTTCAGTTACATTTAATGTGTCAAACTTGTACTGAAACACATCTTTTCAAATATGCTTTTTAAAAAGAAAAATCATAAAATTATTTGGGTTGGAAAGAACTTTAAAGATCATCTTGTTCCAACCCCCTGCCATGGGCAGAGACACCTTTCACTTAACCAGGTTGCTCAGAACTCCATCCAGGCTGGCCTTGAACACTTCCAGGGGTGGGGCATCCATAACTTCTCCTGTGCCAGCACCTCAGCTCCTTCACACTGAAGAATTTCTTGATAATAGCTAATCTAAAGCACCCCTCCTTCTGTTTAAGGCCATCCCCCCTCATCTGTTGTTGCCTACCCTTTTAAGAGGTCCTTCTTCAGCTTTCTTTTAGCCCCTTTGGATGCTGGAAGGGGCTCTAAGGTCTCCCCAGAGCCTTCTCTCCTCCAGGCTGAACAAAATGAAAGTAGGAACTCAACTTCAGTTCAATAATGTGTCTAAGACAATGTTAATTTTAGTTACTTTATTTTACAAGAAGATATTTTCTCTTACATTTGTTAGAGGCATCTGCATTGGGGCAGAATGAAATTTACTATCAGGATAGAATTGTCAACAGCCAAAATGGATAATGTAACAGGAATTTAAAGGGAAAATGAAACCCAAATGAAATTTCTTAAAATGTAGTTCCTATATACATATTTTTGTAAAATTACTAGTCTTGCCCAGCATGGTATCATTACAATATGCTTCAGTATGAAACTACTTAGGAGTAGTTGTCTACAGTAGTAGTTCTCTGGTCTGTTTCCCATCAAAGAAATAAATTTCTTAAATATAAATGTTTTAGCTCTTTTTCTTTCCTCTTGCTTCTAGCAACGGGTGATGACATGCTTCCGAGCATGGGAAGACTGGGCAATCTATCCAGAACCATTTCTGATCAAACTACAGAATATTTTCTTGGGACTTGTGAATATCATGGAAGATAAAGAAACTGAGGTAAGTGACCTCAGGAGTGATGCCAGCAGATGGCAGGGAAAAAATGTGTTAATATAAAATAGAGCTGACAAGGATTATTTTGCTCTGTCTTTTAGGGTGAATAAACCTTTCTTTCCTCCAAGTCCTTGCTTATAAATAGAGTTGTGACATATTTTCAAAAGCAAATGCTGTTTAATCTGTTTATGCATTTCTTGCCTGTAGATTAGGTGCTGTGGTGGAGTTACATCGTGAAAGTGTTTCAGAGCAGACTAGTGCAGAATGATAAGTATTTCCTTTGTGTTGGAAATACTCTGTAATATCTGTCTCTGAATTCTGAGTGGAGTTTCAGGCATTGTAACTGTGGAAAGATGCCTTTCAGAGCAGTGGGAGGGAGGCCTGCAGAAGAATTGGAAGGGCAGCTGATTACTCTGAATGGAAGATCAGGGTGGACACATATGTATAAAGACAGTGCCTGTACCTAACAAGTTAGAATACCCAGCTGTATTTATAATTCGTGTGTTCTTTACATTGATCTTCCTGCTAAATAGTCCAGTTTTGTCAGTTGTTCATTTTGCTCGTCTTGGGGAAACTTTCATATCAAGTAAGTGTGATTTATCTGACTCTAATTGGCTGATTTTGAGCTAAACCTCAACTTAATGGCTATTCTTTTGAATCAGCAAGCTTCCAGTCCATTGTGGATAAATTCCAAATTCTTGCCTATAGTTTTTTGTAGGAAGATATTGTTGTGTTATTTACTCTGCAGTAAGCAACTATACTTGTTAGCAAAAATTGTTGAAGTAGATATTTTTGAGGTTTTGGTATTTATAACAGTGCTTCTTTAAAAAGAAATTATTTATAACTGGAGAAGTAAAGGAAAGCAATGTAGATTTGTACTTGAAATAATTACGTATTATTTGCTTTCAGGAAGTACCAGATGATCTTGATGGTGCTCCCATTGAGGAAGAGCTCGATGGTGCTCCACTAGAAGATGTGGATGGAATTCCTATTGATGCTGCTCCTATTGATGATCTGGATGGAGTCCCAATTAAATCGCTGGATGATGATCTTGATGGAGTTCCTTGTACGAAATGTTTCAACTTTCAAATTGAATCTTCAATCTTTGATCTTTTTTTCCTGTGTAGTTTTTAGAAATACACCTTAGAATTGATCTGGCACATAGCTTTGTAAAATGTTGATTAATTTCAATTTGCTCTACTGCTTTTAGATAGTAATTGCTTCAGAAACACAGGAGGTGTCTTCTGATGTTACAGACATTAACATTAATTGTAGAAATCCTTGTTTATTTTCTTTGCAAATATTAAGACTGTATCATCTGTTTCATTATTTAATTCTTATTGTTATCTTAGTACTTTTCAGTTTCAACTTCTGAAGAGCTTTGTAAGTTATTTTTCTGTGTCTCTTTCTCCACCAGTGGATACAACTGAAGACTCAAAAAAGAATGAGCCTATATTTAAAGTTGCCCCTTCGAAGTGGGAAGCAGTGGATGAATCGGAACTGGAAGCTCAAGGTTAGTTTTGAATCTTTTCTGAAGTAAACTGAAAGCATAATGTAGTGACATCATCAGTATGTAATGATTATTTTCAGCTGATCTGTGCTAAAATGCTAATGGGATTCATGTTGTAACATAGTAGGATTTTATGTTGTAATTTGTTCACTGAATTTTTAACCAAAAAGGAAAATACTATACACTGTTATGGTTATTCTAATTCAATAACCTATCAGTCTTTAAAAATAATTTCCATTTCATTAAGAATAAATACTGAAAACAAAAAAAAAATATCTGGGTTTGTATTTGTCAGTCGTTTAAAATCTTGATTTGAAAGATAGTATTTTATAAACTGACAAATATTTGCCTGCTTTTGAAGGATTTACTGAAATGTGATAGACAGTGTAAGTGAATAGCTCTGCGAATAGTCAATACTCTGATAATGGTCTGGTTTGAATATTTCTGTGAAATAGAAAGTCTGTGTTAAGTGCTAGATGCTGGTAAATTTTACCACATTGTACTTCTTATCTTATTTACTATATATGTTATTATAATTATATTACAACTACTAATTTTCAGATTAAGACGTAGCTTTTTGTGTTGTTAAAATTATCCTACTGTCTCTTCTAGCTGTTACTACTTCTAAGTGGGAGCTTTTTGACCAACATGAAGAATCTGAGGAGGAAGAAATTCAGAAGTAAATACTTTCCTATTCTAATGAAAACACTTATTTTATGTATCTAATGTTGAGTGTCTTTGAAACTCCTTATAAGATAGATAGGTAGTACATGAGTAGAACAAAAAAGAAATTTTGAAAGTAAGAAAATGGAGAAAAATCAGGATTTTAGTGCAGCATGCTTTCAGTTCCCATGATTTTTTTCTTAACATGACAAATTACACCTTTTGGGAGAGTTGTTACACTGATTTGAGAATTTAGCATCAAGTAGCAAGAACTAAGGTAGTAATAAGGAAATCTTGCTGTCAGGTATATATGAATATATCTAAACCTCTGCCTTTAGCTTCTGACACAAGCACAGTGAGTCATGTTCTGAAGTGTTTTGTTGGATGCTGGTAGGCTCCATGCCAAGAGAAGTTGGTTTTGAGTGGTCTTTTACTTTGCTCTTTAGGCAGCTGAGAGCATCTGTTAGTTAATGCTGTAAATACTTCCTGCATTGCATAGAGTCTTGCAGCACTCTAGTGGCCAGCCTGGGAATATGATTTTGGGTATTTGCCATCTCTCAGGTTTAAATTTCATTCTTCTATTAAACCTAATATACCTGAAAAGCACCATTACAGCACTTCTGGATTCTCCTGAGGGAATGGGTTTGTTCAGTAGCTGAGGTAGATTTGTATTTGATGACTGTAAATTTCATGAATTCTTCTGCACTCTGTTTCTATGAAAAGTATAAATTGTGTGAATAATAAAAATTAACAATTTAATTAAATGAGAAAGATATCTGTCTCCCAGATGAAAACTAATTTGTAGCTGTGGACATTTACATAATCTAACTTAATATATTTCAAAACTAGGAACTAATCATAGAAACTGACAAGTAGGACATTTCATATATATTTAAGATATCTGTTACATCTTAATTAATTCTGTATGTTTTCTGTAAAGTCAAGAAGAAGAAAGTGAAGATGAAGAAGACACTCAGAGTTCCAAGTCAGAAGAACAACACATGTATTCCAATCCTATTAAAGAGGAAATGCCTGAATCCAAGTCATCAGTCAAATATTCAGAAATGAGTGAAGAAAAGCGTGCCAAACTCCGAGAGATAGAGGTGAGCATGAGGTGTTTTGTGCCACCCTTCTGGACCTTTCTAATCCTCACTCCACCCTGAGTTCTCTACATATGATAGGAAGTTATTTTTACTGAAATAATTACAGTCCTGTTATGTAGTGGGGTTTTGTTTCAGCCCAGTGTACTTTGGTAAAGCTGTATTTGTTCACACCCTTACCTTGCTTGGTTTTGACTTTTAAAATAATGCAGGAAGAAATGAAAAGTAGAGTCAGGGGTTATTGCATGTTGAGAATGACTGTTCCTTTTCAGAACCACTGATTGCTTGGGTCCCCTTACACTTTCCTCCCCTTGGCAAATGGGATTAACTTTGGATGTGGCCTTAGTTCTCTACCTTTCTTGTTTTCTTTGTTTCTTGCCTTGAAGTGTCTGTATTTTATTGCATTTAACAGTATCTCTTTTCACTGGCTCAGCCATCAAACAAAGAAGTAGATACAAGTAACCCATGTAGTGGTGGAATGGAGGTATTTCAGTTGATGCCCTGCATGCAGTTCATGGGGCTCACTGGTTGTCCTCACCTTTCTCCAAGCACAGCTGTTAGTGTAGCTGTTAAGCTTGATCTGCAGAGATTGTTATGTCTTTGTTCTGGCTTCTGAGCTTGTGCTTGACTGAGAAGGTAACTAGGACTGGAATTCAGCTCGAGCTTTGTCTAGCAGTGAAGCCTTTCTGACACACTGCCATGCAAAATCAGGTTTAAAATTGTATGCAACTTTCTGGCTTGTATTTAGTATTCCATCCTGCAGGACATTGAATACCAGAATTCTTGTAGCTTCTGTTCAGGGCATTAAAATGATATTAGGAAGCTGCTAAATGCTTATTGCAGTTGTAGCATCTCCAAATGACAGATTAGAACCTGAGTAATGTTGTGAAGGTGGAATTTTTTACCTGTTTATGCCATAATGTGCTAGTTAGCTAAAATCAGACATTAGCAAAGCCCTTTAATATTCTTCTGAGATGTTCAGCCAGTAATTGAAAATGTCACAAATGTTGTTTCTCTCAAATATGCCTCCCTTTAACTATTCAGATTTTATTGAAATTAATAGACTATCACTAAGCACTTAGAAATCTCTTGCTTTGCACAGCAGTTTGAAAGTTCATGATATATAGCCATATAAAGTGAGTAAATTCTGAATGTGAGAAGCTGAATGGGATTTATGTCTGACCTGACTCATGGTGGCAGTATTTTTGTAGAAAATACATGATGTTAGACTAATGAAAGTACAAGTGAAACTAATTTTCGTGTTGCTGTAATATTGATTGTAGCAGTTATGGAAAGAGCTCCTTTCAGATTGAGTATCTGTTTTACAGACCTTATCTTGGCAGTTGTGGAGGCAGATTTGGCAGTGATTTGCTTTAACCATTGTCACTTTTATACTGCACAAGTATTTTAAGTTCTTCCATCAATGTACTCTGTCAGTAAAAGTTTTAGGTGGCAAGTAGCTGAGTTTTTCAAGTGCATGTTTGCATTTTATTCTTTTTGGTAAGTGAATTGCCGTCTTAGTTTTAGACTTTTGTAATTGCCGGAAGAGGAGAAGAATTTTTTCCTTTTTGAGAACATTTCAGACACTATGTAGGAGTACTTAAAATTTTCCTCAGGTTTGTTAATTGACAGGGAAGTACTCCCTGTACTACTTCAAAGCATTCACACTCGTGGTTTCTTCTTAGTATGTACCCAATCCCTGCCAAAACCCACATCCATTGTTAAATTTGAGGGAAGGGGCTGAGGAAAAAAACAACCAATTACCAGCTTCAAGAATTATGCCATCTAATATGCACTGTAAAAAACTGTTTTGTAAAATATTTGGCAAAAAAATTGGTGAAGTCTGATTCTCTAGCTACCCAGTCTACACAGTTTCTGCCAGGGAAGCCGAGAAACATTTTTTTATGCATTTTTTGGAAATTCGTTAATAAAGCAACAATTCTTTCTCTTGGCACAGTTAGTTAATTAAGCTTTTTAGCTGGAAGGAGAAAGTGAAGTCAGAAACAAACTTTGGCCTCGGCCGTCAGACTGCTGCCATCAGAGGAGGCAAGTTAGTAACCTTTTATTTGCCTTCCCTCATACCCCTGTTAATCCTTCTGAAGTGTGAGTTCTTTCCAGAACTTGGCAGGAGCAGAGGCTTTCCTGTAACGCTGAAGAACAGTGATTTCTTAACTGTTTTAAATGTGGAAAGATTGTCACTTTGCTTTGTATAATTCAAATTTCAGAATAGTCTTTATGATGCTGTGTGTCTTTCATCCCCCCAGGATATCTAAAAGAAATGGGAATTTTATTATTTAAATTTTTCATTAAGCATGTTCCCTTAGAGTGTACAAAAACTCACAGACAAAATGAAGCTGCACAGTCTGCTTTGGACCTTTCTCTGACATGTCTTAACTTCTGTCTCCACCTTGCTGCAGAAGTTTTGATAATCCTACTCCAAACAAAAAAGCACAGCACAGGCTTCATCTGCAGCAGGAAGCAGGCTGTTCATAAATCCAGACATATCAGTACTTCCAAAAGGGTTAAACAGGATTTTAGTCCTTAGTATCTGGCTTTACTCACCTTTGTGTTGACCACCTGAGACCTCAAAGCAGTGTTTGAGGTAGGAGACCAGTGGTGTGGAGGGTTCCTGCTGAGCCTTTCTGCTAGCACCCCCAGCTGCAGGAGGGCCAGGGTTGGATCCTGTTGCACCATCCTGTGTCTGTGCTCTGTCAGTACCTCCCTGCCCCCTGCACAGATACTCCACACCAAACACCCCCTGCCCCCTCATAGATTGGGAGTCGAATTTATTTTTCTACCCGGAGCCAAAAAGATTTTCCTGGATGTCACAAATACAGTTTTTATTATTTCTTTAGAATACTCAACTTTTGAGTATTTGTCAGGTCACAGGAGCTGTCTGTAATCATCACTAGAACAATATCTAACCCTTTGGTTTTTGCAGTCTGTGGAGGTTTCTGTAGCTGGCTCATTTGAGGCTACTGCAAAATGGTATAAGATACCTGATTAAATATCCTACTGATTGTGGCTTTATAATAACAACAGATGAGACAAATTGGCTTTTGCTTAACCAGTAGTTTCACTATTTATAGCAATTGTTTCTTTGAAGATGGTGACTACTGAGAGGATTTAAAACAGAAGTCTGTTTTAAATCTTTGACTCTATTTCTGTTTTACACAAAGCCAAAAGCAAGGAATTGCTTAGCTCCAAGACACTTGACTACCTGTGAATGTGATGAGAGATATCATATCTGTGTGCATCAATGTATCTGTCATCTGTTGTTGATAATATTGAAGCTTCAGAAATTCCACTACTCATAGACTTGCTGGAAAAATCAAGCTTTCAATGAAATACTTTGTTGTGCTTCTGGCAAAACCTTGGCTGCTTTAAGTTCAGAGGCTGTGTAACTGTGGAGTAACCTCTAGTAAAAAGGCCTTTTTGCACTGAAGACTCTGCACAGAAGGGTAGAAAACCAGGAATAGTCTTTGGAAGCAGATCAGTTTTTAGTAAGAGAGGCTACTGACAGCACACCTGTTGGTATCTAAATGGAAAAAGCAGAGTTCTGGTTTGCAGCAGTTTGGTCTCCCTGAGCCATGGTAGCAAAACATTACCCGTTCCTTTAGCTTGCTTGCTTCCTGGGTGGGCTGTAACCAAGGCTGAACCCTTTAAACTCTCCTCAAATGGATGCAAGGAGAGAGGGAGGAAGTCTCCAGATGAGAACCAATAGACAAGAGGTATGCTGTGGAGTGTTTGTCTCGAGCTCGTGGGAAAGAGCTCCTTGTGTTAGTGAGAAATGTGATCCTGCACTGGAGCATTAAGTAGGAATGGCTCACAGAAACTCCAGTGATATCTGACACTTCTGCATTGCAGTCTCTGAAGACTGGGAGCTCTGCTCTGGGAGGCTGCTGTGTCTAAGGAATTACTACTGCAAAGTTCTGGCACAAGGATTGGAAACATTTTCCTCTTCCATTTTATCATGCATATTACTGACTTTGGGGATAGTCCAGATAAAAGCCATTGTATTTATTCCTAAAGATGTACAGGCTTAACAGTTCTTGTTTGTTGAACAAGAATAGTTAAAGAATAAGCAATGCAATGAGGATATATTAGTTCATTCTCAAGGCAGGTTTACAAAGTGAAATGCTTACAAAATTCATCAATTAGATGCTTAAGCAGAATTAAGTCTAAGTATTAAGGATCTCTTTCTCCTGTGGGAGTATCTTGAACTGTGTGATAGGAATGTGAGCATCCTGTGCTCTGCATGGAAAGGTCGTGAGAAGTGTTTGCTGTGGCTGGTATACAGTGAGCAGGGCATTGGTGAATGGAAGGCTCAGCCAAGCACTGCAGTTGGTGCAAGGGAAAGGTGGAAGGAGGACCCTGAGCTTGGAGTGCAGGAGTGGATGGAAGAGCCTGGTCTTTCTGTAGTGAGCTGTTGATACCATCTCAGCACTTTGTAACACTGAGGCACCATTTCCAGGGGTTGTACTCATTTCCTCTGCCCACAGCATCTTTTAAAAGGAGTCAGTTTACCTGAGTTCAAAGGGAGATACAGAGATTTTGTTGAGGAGAGATCCATCCATGGCTGGTCTGTAAAAGACCACAGCTGTCTCAGGAAGCCACATAATCCTATCATAGCTGGAGTCTGGGGAGGTGCTGAGTGAGGTGTTACCATAGGGTAGGCTTTTCCTACTTTCTTCTGGAGGCACCTGCTAATGACTGCCTCCAGCCCCCCACTCCACCCACAGTTTCTGGAGAAGCTACATGCAAATAATTCCTCTTGCCATTTTAAACCTGCTGCCCACAGTGGGTTGTATGCCATGCATGTCAGCATTTTTTCACATCCATTTAGCTTATTAAATCAGGCAAAGCCTGTTGTTTGGATTCCTAGTTTATTTTCATCTCAGGTTACTTTGGGCCGTAGACCTAGGCTTCCTTGCTTTCAAAATATGGTTAAACAGAGACTGTCACATCTTTATTGGCTAAAAATGTAAAGAAATAAAATCTGATGAGGGTGGAAGGGTTTTGTGGGCTTTGTTGGTTTGAGATTTTGTTTGTTGGTGTTGTTTTTTTAAAATTTTCTGGGTTACTTAGTTGAGAGTCTTATGGGCATATTCATGCTATGACAGCCCAAGAGGCTTCTTGGATCAGCTAAGCCTCCTCTGCACTCCTCCTATTTGGTACTGAAGATGCTGAGCAGATGATGATCTTGGAGTTTACATGATGGTAGGGAATGCTGTCCTGATTTCTTAACAGACCAGGTGGTACACAGTGACACTGATATGGTTTCAAAAGTTTGGAACTCTGCATTTGAAGGGGGGAGAAGAAAAACATGCCTTTATTGAAGGTGGTATGTGACAAATGATGATGACAGTTTTCCATTGGCTGAATTGTAAGGAAAAACTAAACTGCAGGTACAGCAGACTCTGTGAGGGAGGGAGGGAAGCAGAACAGTTGACAGAAATTTACTGTGGTATGAGATTACAGTGCTTTTTAAAAATTTTCTTTCTTTTTTCCCCAAAGCAAGTTTCCTTATATTTGAGACTAAAATGAAAAATGGTGTTGGCATAAGCTCTGTAACTGAAGGGAAAGGGGATCCTGTTCAAAATAGTGTTATCCTTGCTTGGATTTTTTGTTTCTTAACATACTCATGATTAGTTTGTTTTGTGATACCTGTCCTTTCTGTCAGTAATTGGAAGGGCTGATTAGATCCAGTCTGCTGGATTTTTGAGAGGGAAGAAAAAACCTTCAGAGTTTGATTTTTTGACTACTTCATGTTAGGGAATTGAGGACCTGGAGAATAAGAATCCTTTCAGATAATCAAAATGGACACAGTTGCAAAGTCTCTTCATGTGTTTTCAGTGTAGAAGAATTAAATATTTTTAAAGAGAAGATAACTTTGTGTGTTGGCTAAAAAGAAAACCTCGAGCATTGGACAAATCTACTCATGTATATAATGTTGGTATTGGAACAGGATGTGCAGGAGGGTCAGAGCACAAACATTTGGAAGAGGGCTGACAAATACAACCTGAATTATTGTCAAGCTCTTCCCTCCTTAAAAAAAAGACACTTTCTCCTCCAAAACAAATGGAAGGATTGTTTGTACAAGGACATGTCACTAGGAATAAAGAATTGACAAATGATAAGAGATGTGAGTGAAGTTTCATGATGTGAATCAACTTGGAGAAGGTTTTAGTCCATCTAGACCAAAAAAAAAAGCCCAAACCAAAAAAACAACCCACGAAAAAGCAATACATGAAAAAATTCTGACATTTACTTAACTTTGTGACTCTATTGGGGATACTGCAGCAAATTTAGTGTTACATTTAGCAGCGCTTGGGAACTGACTTTGGTTGCTAAGCTTGTTAGCACACGAAAAAGTATTATGTTAGTAATAATCAGTTCTTTCAAATCAGCCTCTCTGTGCAAACAACCCTGAAGAGGAGATGCATTGTTTTATGTCCTAATTATGTCAGTCATTTGATTTTAACATTTAGGGTTAAATGTTAAAAAAGGCAGTTTCCAAAGGAAACTTTGAAGTAGACAAGAGAAATTGAAAGAAGGTATTGACACCTGCAGTAAATTATTTCATTTTGAAAGAAAAAACCAGATAATGACTCAGGAAATACAAGGGTGCAGTGTGCTAGTGATCGGAACAGAATTTAGTAGAATAACAGAAAAAAATTCCCTCTATTTTTAGTTCTTACCATGTCTGTAAACAACTGCAGGTGCCTGCAGACGAATGTGTGGTTTTGTTACTTTGATCTGGTTTAAATAAATAAAGTAACTCTGCACAAGCTTGTCTAGAAGGAATGAAGAACACAGATTATAAATCATGGGAATTTTGTTTTCAGCCACCTGCTTGACTGGATAATAATAAGCCAAATAATCTAATGGTCAGTATTATTTTCACAGCTTAAGGTGATGAAGTTTCAGGATGAGTTAGAGTCTGGGAAAAGACCCAAGAAACCAGGCCAGAGTTTTCAGGAACAGGTTGAACACTATAGAGACAAGCTGCTCCAGAGGGTAAGAACTGTTCTTTATGTTTGCCTCTGATTCTGTGATAGGCTTTTATTGAGTTGATTGATTGTAAGGTGGCATTAAGCATAACAACACATGGTTCTTGTTAAAATACTACTGTACTGTTGAACTGCATGTTTAAGTTCAAGTGCTTTTTGCAGAATACATGCAATCTCTTTTTTTAATCAAAATACTGTAGTGTTTCTCCCTTTACAGCTGGGTATTACAGAGTGTATTGGAACCTTAGAGACCACTCCTGGGTCTACTGCATGAAGCAAACTGTTAGGTGTGAGAAAGAAAGGGGACAGCTCTCAGTTGAAGATGTTCCTTAGGCTTCTCATTTTGCTTTTAGTAATTGATTTGTTGTGCTAACGGCTTCCCAAGGAAGGAGGAGAATAGTTTTAAGCAGCATATCTGTTTCTGATTCTCCAGTGTCTTAGTTTCCTGAATAATTCCAGCTCATTCATTCACGCACATATGACTGATTCTGTACCATGACTGTTTTTAGTAGTCCTCTCTGGACTATGAAGTCAGAGCAATTTTAAAAGTTAACATCTTATATGTGATATGATGTAATCTCCAACTTTTGAAACATAATGAAAAAACATAACCTCTTCGGACATTGCATTTAGTGTGGGAGGGTAAGTGACAGTTGCTTTTCTGGTCTGGTTTCACAGCCTGACAGATCAGTGATGGAATTAGGTACCCATGCAGTTCCTTGGAAGCTAAATACCAAAAAGCAGTTTCCACGAGAGGTTTTTCTGTCTCTTGTTACTTGCATTATTTAGTGCTCAATATCTGACTAATTCACAGTACCTTGAATAAAGACACTTGTAAAAATTAGGTAAACTGATCCCTGAAGGAGATGTACACATTGGAGGTTGTTGTTAGCAGTTAAGACTGCAGTTAAAGACTTTATAGGACTTCTATAAGTAGCTTTCTTTCTAAATGTAGTTGTATCGTAAAACTTTCCACTTTCTTGGTGTTCTCTGTAAAAGAAATTATCAGTGCAGTAAGCACAGAATGCTCAGTGAGGCAGTAGCTTAAACAAACAGAAATTGATAATAACAATCCTGATAAAGTTTCAGATACCTTGAATTAGTTCAACCAGTTCACAATATTTTGGATTTTTAATAATTGTCTCTTTCACTTTCAAGAAAAAAATAAATATTTAATGATAATTACAGCCATTCTTTAAAACAATAGTAGCTCTGTTGTTAAGGGAATAACTTCATCTTTTGCTTTAATGCCATAATAAAGTTAGTTTTTATAATAGTAATGTAATACTGGTTCTGATTACATTTCCCATGAACTTGGTGATTGGTCATTCTTTTTTGTCAAACTTACAACAAGCTTTCCAAGAGTAATTTCCCAGCAGCATTATCTATTGTTTAGAGACTAGAAACTTAGAGCTATTTAAAATACTATTTGTTCTTTTTTATGAGAATGAAATATGTAGTTATGCTATCAAATAAACCTGTCACAGCTTGAGAGTGCAGTAATTTTAGAGATACCCTGCAGTTTGTAAAAGTAGGTATAAGGATAAGGGACACTTGCAGGTTTTACTGCTAAGTCTTCCCTGTAAAAAGAATGTGAGACTAGATGAGTATAAATGTCCTGGTATTTCCTGCACTTAGGTTACTTCCCTTCCCTCTACTGTTTTTTTAATCTTTTTTTCCCCATCCCCCCTTTCTTTCATTTAGCTGAATTACCCCATCTTTATCTTCTTTATGGGGTATGCAGGGAATATCTGTTTATTTTTTTGCCATGGAATGATTTTTTTTTAATGAATGATCAGTACTAAAAACCACAGCATCTAATCTCTGTGTTCAGACTTGCTGATGAGGTTTATTTTTGTATAGTTAATTTTCTATTTGACAGACAGACTAGGTATGCTCAGGGTATACATTTTCTTTCAGAATGGTCCTGTTGATACCTAGAAATGGACTATAGCTGTTCGTTTTTGACAGAGTAGATGTTATTGCAGAATCTTGTTTGTATTTTTGTTTTGTCTTTAGATAGCTTCTAGTAATGAGAGTATATAAATTTTCCTTCTGGATTAATGAGGATGAACGCCATATGTTTTAAGTAGAAAGAGGTTCCTGATATTCTTCCATGTTTAATTTAGAAAATCTATTACAGCTGTAATATTTCCCTGAAACTTGTAACATTGAAGACTATTCATTTCCAGTTACTCAGATATTCTCACACAGGGAGACATCCCTCACATTTTTGTTAGTGTCTGTGTTACAGTAAAGGTTTGTGCTGTGTACTGAGCAGGAGCGAAGGGCTGAAGAGCTGGGAGGGTCCATTAGTTCAGATCATGTGCTGTGTTCCATCAGTGCTCACTGCTCCTATGCTGTTTGTGATTAGCTTGATTGCCTCTAATAATTACTCATGCCTTACCTGAAATCATGAATGCTTCAAATAATCTAGGAAAAAGAAAAAGAGATGGAAAGAGAACGAGACAGAGACAAAAAGGACAAGGAGAAGTCTGAGACCAGGTCCAAAGATAAGAAGGAAAAGGAGGAATGTACACCAACACGAAAAGAGAGGTATGGCTATCCTCGGAGTATAGTGGATGGGAGGAAACCCCTCACAGTGTCTTTGTAGGCAGTGGCAGCCCTGAAATTACATTGTATCATGCATCTGATTTTAAAAGAAAAACACAAAAACCCCCCATGCTTTGGCTATTAAAACATGCTCCAAAGTGTTAAAGGAAATGTCATTTTTATTCTACCCCAAGTGAGGTACCATTTCCCCTTTGAACAGAGTTGCCCTTTGGCTCTCTGTGCCCTGAGGAAACGTGGTAAAATGATGAGTGGTTGCAAACGGGGTTAACTGTCTTGTAGCAGTGAATTGCTTGCAGTGTCTCAGTCAGAAAACTGTCCTGAGGACAGACCACAAATGATACGCAGTGGTTTAAATGTTAGTCATCTCATAGTGCAGATCCTTCTGAACAGCTGGGTTTGGGTAGTTGGTTGGACACTGATCTTCTAATATTTGCATAGCCAAACTATGCCATGTAGTTTTGTGTAGCTGTGGTAAAAGGCCTTGCTTTTCAGGGAGCTGTGACAGAATGTTTTTGCACTACAAAGTGACTCACAGGCCTTAATTTTTTTTGAACAGAGAAAATCTGTTGCGCATGTTAAACTTGATTTTTTTGTTTTAATAATAAAAAGCCTACTATATCTTAATTACTCACAAGTATGTGACATTACATTGGCTGAAGGAAATGCATGCAGAAGGGAGCAGCTGTTCTTACTGTGTGTTTTCCCTCCCCATGTGTGTGTGTGTGTGCCCAGGAAAAGGCGGCACAGTGCCTCCCCCAGCCCATCCCGCAGCAGTGGCAGCCGCAGAGCCAAGTCGCCCTCGCCCAAGTCAGAACGCTCTGAGCGCTCCGAGCGCTCCCACAAGGAGAGCTCCCGCTCCCGCTCTTCGCACAAAGATTCTCCCAGAGATGTCAGTAAAAAGGGCAAAAGGTGAGCTGGTATCTTCTCTGTTTCAGGAAGCTGATGGGTGTGTTTCAGCAGAGCACATTTGATGCTCAGGTTTTCTCTCACGTGCTCTGTAGTGCCTGTTCCTCATTAATGCCTTTGGACACTGGGTTGGAAGTGTACACAGCCTCCTGCCCTGGCAGCTCCTGACTCTGCACTGCTGTGGTTTTGTTTACTTGTTTACTGGGGATTTTAAGAAATAATGCTTTAAACTAGAGCACCTTTTTATTTTCAGTGCATAAGTCTTCTGTAGTCCTTCTAAAATTTCTGTAGCCTTTCTATAGACCCTCTCAAATTACAGTGACCATGTAGCCTTTCACTGATGATTAGCTTGTGTGAAACTCCTCACTCCCATAGTTTTTTAAGGGAAAAAAAATTAGATACTGCTTATGGAGTTTTATTTCTGAACTAAGTATTTCCTAATCTCCACTCTGACACAAATATTTGTCTTTAGTTAATGTTAAACTTGAGGTGAAATTTTATTATTGTACTAATGTTGCTGTAACTTGAAACTTGAAAGTTCACCTTCCACTTCTTTTAGAGGTATAGAATATCTTACTAATATAAAATTGCTCAGTCATGCTGAGGAAAATTCCTTTGGTGGTGTTGAGAAAATTGTAGCACAAATCTGTAGTATTCTTCTGCTTATATAAGTGAGGATTTCAAAGAAAAATAGAAAATAATTTGAGGGTTTTTTTTAGAGTTGATATGATGCTTATTCACTTTGCATTATATTAGATCAATATATTAAGTTTGGGTTAGATGTCAGTAAATTTATTCAGTGTCCCTTCTTTTTCTGTGGAGTTGCATCACAATCTGAACACGTTTGATGCAAATCAGGAGTATTTCACTAACACAGTTGAACATAGTTTTTCATTTCTGTATGGACATAGGCTGCAATTAATACCTTATAATGCAAAAATGGCCTTTTTCTCAAAAGCAGGATAGCATTCTGTTACTTTCCTTACTGGGGAAGAATATTTTCTACCTTACTTGGCTCAATAAATGAATACGAATAACATCAGGAAAAGGCGCTTTTATCTGTTAGTATTTGACATAAATTTTATTTTTTTTTTCAGGTCGCCATCTGGCTCCAGGACACCCAAAAGATCAAGAAGATCACGATCCAGATCCCCTAAAAAGTCAGGGAAAAAATCCAGGTCTCAGTCCCGTTCTCCTCACAGATCTCACAAGAAGTCAAAGAAAAGCAAACACTGACAATGTTAATATTTTTTATGATGCTGTCACTTACTGGAAATGCGGTTTTGTTTTTGTGCCTGAACAGTCTGTTTAAAAACAAAAAAGCATTCCTGATTTTTTTTTTTGTGAATGCACGTGTATACTCATGAGTATCAGCATCTGTAGACCTGTCATTGTTTTATATTGTACAAAATATCTTCATTGTGACTATTTCCCAAAAGAAACATTTTTGTGTTTAGAAGTTTCATCAGAAATGTGTGTAACTGATCTGCTGGCAGTAGTGATATTTTGTTTTTAGAATGTTGTGACATAGCAGAAATAACCCAAATGTTCCCCCTTTTTGTAGCTTTGACAATTTGAATTAGATTTCAAATAAAATCTGAACAGAAAATGAAGACGTTGTTTTCTTGCCCCACTGGTGATCCAGATCCCTAAGGGAGTGCATAGTTTGTTGGAAGTACTGTGTATTTCAGACAGACTGCGCTGCTTGGATGGTTCAGTGTGGCCCTGTTCCTGTTCTCCCTGGTCTGACTGTCCAGATAAAAGCACCTTCTGGATCCAGTGGATGAGGTTTCTTTCCTACTGTGAGGTTTAACTGTAAGAAGAGTTGAACAGTCTGGTACTACCCTGCTAAGCTTTACAGGTAAATCTTTGCTTCCGATGTCTCCGTTTTAATCACAGGGAATATTTATAACACCACAGTAATGTTCTTGTTCGTTTTTAAAAAAGGGCCTCTGCAAAGACACATCCTCTGGGGGGTGTGTGCAGCATATGTGTGATGTCTCAGTAACAAGCCACCTTTGTGGCACACATGGGGAACACTAAAAGGACAGCAAGCCTGAGGCTCAGTGACTTCTTAAGTATAGATACAATAATTGCAGCCTTCAGTACACTCTTGTTTTCTAAAACTGATTTTTACTGCAGAAGGAGAGCTTTTACATTGTTTTATTGAATTTATTCCTCTGTTGTGAAAATTCTTCAGGATGGGAAAAATTAAATTTTGTTACATATTTATTAATATTTTTGATTCAAGAGGCTGTTTGCCTTTTTTTCATGTTAGGCTTTTCCTTCTCCAAACCTGTTCTGTGTGTTAGGCATTGATGTGGCTTTAAATTGCATCACCTTACCATGCAACCTGTCTCTGTGGGTGGGAGAGGGGAGGGATGAGAAACGGGGAGGGTTCAGCGTTTATACATGGAGGTGTGGGGAAATTGTAATAAAAATATAAAATCAAAAGGTATCTGGCCTCTTGTGAACTGTTTGTGAAAGCAAAAGCTGTGCTTAACTGCAGGCACAGAGTGCTGGATGATGGCCTGCTGTTACACTGCTGTTCCATTGGTGTATCCACAGGCTGCACACAGAGATTGTAAATGTGCAGGGGAAAATCTTCTGTTGGACCTGTAAATACCCTCAGTGGCCACACTTCCAGAGTGGCATCTAAAAGGCCTTACAAAAAAAAAAGATATATTTTCTCCCTTTTCTTCCTGATGAGAGACATTGTTATAAGATTATATAAATTGTTGCATATGTGAGAATTAAGTGGAGAATTCTCTTTGCTAATGAGAACTGTGAAGTGGTCTGGAACACTGAAAATATGGAGAATGCATGCATACTGTAAAGACTTTCTTAGAATGAGTATTGAATAGATGCATTGATAATGAGAAAAGAATACACCTTTGATCTTTTTGTAATACATTATAAAGAATCTGTTTTAGAAATATGCAGAGTTTATTTTTTGTATTTTTCTTTCTCCCTGTAACATAAGGTGTTTCAGGATAGGATTCAGCACAGACTTTGGTTGCTAAACTATTAGAAACCAATTATTTTTTTTCTTAAATACTGTATATTCATACCTGGCACAGACCAGATGTGACTTTCTAGAGAGAAAAGTAGGTACTAAAATCAGTTTGGGACAGGGAGAATCCTAACTGCAGTGGGAAGACGATTACTTCAGATCAAGTTAACTTCTTCATTACTTTTATCTTGTAGCTGTTTATAAATGGAGGAGTGATAAATGTCAATGTTTTGGGTCAAGTGGGACAAAAGATGCTTTGCCGCAGGAGTATTTTATCTGCAGAACCAATTTTATATTTCATTTAATAGCTAAAACCCCTCAGGGTAGAAAATCACTTAGCATTTCAGGTACTTTTCAATAATTAATTTTCATTTCAGCTTTTATAAAATTCTCATCAGTGATTATAGAAAGCTTAAGCCAAGTAGCAAGAGAGCTAAAGGAGCACACTCATTAGGCTTTACTTTGTAACTGCTCTATTATGCAATGCCTTTTTCAGTATCTATTCTCTAAATAACATTGTCATACCTCTTGTTCTTTGCCTCGTATCCTGGGCTTGAAAACAGCTGTTCTTTCCCAATAGTCTCTTAAGAGCAATTAAGAATCTGTATAATTAACTGGATTGCCTGGGTTTTTTTGCCCTGTAGAAAAGAGTATCTTTTGATCCTGCTTTGTTGTAATTTCCTCCTGCTTTTGTAGTTTTGTTTATAGCTTGGCTTTTCCACAAAGAAAAGTGGAAAGGAGATGGCATCTGGTAACAGATTTTTCGTAAAAATTGCAAATTATTATTGAAGACTTAAAACTAGGCTGCTTATGAAATTGATTTTTCTTTAGGTCACCTTGCAGTGACAAGGTACACTCACCATTGCCATTACTGTGTGATCTTGTGTTTCTGCAGCCTTTTGGGGTGAAGTGCTGAGTGAATAATATAAATAACTGATCTGGGATTCAGGAAGTAGCATTCAGATGAATCCTTGTGAAATAAAATCCTGACCTGGGTAGGTGTGGTCCTGTGTCTCCCAATGGTTTCTGTGGTTGTAGAGGAAGAGGGAGCCCATTATCCTCTGAGACCCCTCAGTGTGCTCAAGTCCAGCTGTTCACTTCAGGAGGGCGTGGAGACTCAAGTGGGTAATGGGCTCCTCTGTCCTGTCCTGCCCTGCCTTAAGAAAACCAGAGAGAAATATTTGTGCTTCAGGGTTCAGGCTTGTCCAAAGCAGAGAAAGAGAGTGTAGCTTGTACAGCCCAGTTCTAGCCTGGCTGAGAGCCCCTTAGCAGCCTGAAACAGTGGGGTGACCTTGGAATGTCCATGGTATGTTCCCAGATCCATGCTAGACACTGCCGTTCTGATAAGCTTTGGTGAAGCTTACCCTGCACTGCAGGATATCCTGATGTTTATAGGAAGGGCTTCAAGGGACACAGGTGCACCTGCTCTGAGCCAGTCCTGGCTCAGGGAGTGTCTCCACAAGGCTTGGTCAGGCTCAGTGCTGACCTGTGGGCCCTGTCCCGGTGCAGAAAGCTACATAGTGCATAGAGTCTCCTTCCAACAGTTAAAATCTTCCCAGTGTTACAGAAGTGTTGGTATTCAAACTGCCTTTTTTAAAATCTGTCTTCCTTTGACTTCCCTGCATAGCAGCTGCATGAATTTTTTGTGATACTGCTTGAGGAAGAGTTGGTTTCTCAACGTCAATGTCAGGTTATTATTCGGACACTGCAGGTGCATGTGGTCTCCTCTAACCTCCCCTTTGCAGGTTTTGAAGTGTAAGAATTAACAACCATTTAGGAACAAGGTTACAAATCAATGTTTTCCAAAGTTTATATTTAGGATCACAACTATCACTCATGTGAGTTCATCTCCCCTGGTGACACGAGAGCAAAGAGTTCATGTAACGCCTTAAAAACCAGAATCTTGGATGAGAAAAGCAAGATCAGCCATAAAAGGCAAATCTGTTCTGACTCTCTCTAATCACTTGAGGCAGCTTGCTTGTGGGGTTTTCCTCCACAGGCAGTTACAGTGCTTCAGTGGAATTAATGCTTTGAATAAATAAAAATGACAAGCATTGCTGTATAGCTGCAGATGGACTGAGGTCTGAACTTGGTAGGTTTTAGAGAGGTAGCTTGCTGTGCTTTCGTACAGGTGCATGAGGAGTATGGGGTGAGAGGGTTCTCAGCTGTTGTTGGTCTACCCTGAATACTTAAGGTGAATATTCTAGAGGTGAAGATGGTGACAGTGGAATAACCTAGATGGGAATTTTACAGTTACCTTCTCTTAAAATCAAGCACTGTTCATTATCAATCAAGCTACTCAGTATCATGAGACTTATCAAATTACAAACCTGACACTGTCAGTGTGAAAATCTTATCAGTTCACTTTTCTGAATAAGGCTGCTGAGCTCATAAACTTAGATTTTATTAAAACAGTTCATAGCAGTAAAATTTCTTTTTCTCATTGCTGCGTGTGCTGGTGCAAGAATTCCAGTACTTTGGTGGTTCTTGCTGTTGCTGGAGCTGCTGCTTCTCAATTTTTAACCCAATCTTGTAAGTATCACAACTAAAATGCTAAATTAATTTTTTCCAAATCTCTTTCCCTTGTAGAATACAGAAATCTTAAACAATTGCATACTGTTTTTGCCTCCCCCTGCTTCTGTCTGTACAGTGTTTGCTTTCATGGGTGAGCCTGTGCCATTTGCCTCTTCTGATGTCTGATCTTATGCTGGGATGCTCTACAGTGTAACTGTCATAAGCTGGAAAGTTTTCTGTTCATGGTTATTTAAAGAGGAAATGGTAGTTTCACATGGACTTTTTTGTCTTTCTTTGGGTTTGTTTTTATGCAGAAAATTTTCCAATTGACATGGCAACAATAAAATTGTCAGTTTGCTGATATCTAGAAATGGTTTTATTTTTAACCCGGAAGAGAGCACTGTTCGTGCCTGTTAGGCATGAACAGTTCCTTGGCCTCACCAGCTCTGTGCTGCTCGATGCTGTTCTGCCTGTGCTGTCCAACCCTAATGGCTGCTGCTGTTCCCCTGTCAACAGTGACCTCTGTGCTCCTCCAGCTCATTAATGAGGCATGGGCTGCTCGCTCTGTAGTTGTCTATATAATTCTCTCTTGAACAGAGGAAGCTCCCACTTGGGAGTGCTGCTCGGATAGGGAGCTGATTAACGAGCAGTGCTCGTTTGCACTGGCAGCAGTTTGCAGGGACGGCAGGGAGGGCGTGGAGCCCGGGTGGAGCTGTAGTGGGAGGCTGAGTGCTGTGGCTGGGCCGGTGTCACACCTTGGTGCTGCTTTGGGGGCCAGTCCTGTTCCCGCCTTCCCTGTGCCTCGTTTTCTTCTTTGTCCTTTCTTTTTGGAAAGGGCTAGTGGGCACAGGGTGGGCAGACCCATGGGATGAGGTGCAGGGCTGGAAGGATGTGCAGAACTGGGGCCATCTCTTAGCAGTCGTGAGCTGTTAGAGGCTGTGCCTCTCTCCTTCTCCCCTTTGCTCCAGCGACACTTGAACATGCACTCAAACCTGGGAGGAGCAAATGCCAACAAGATAATTTAGGTTCTGCAAGATCTGTGGAAGATGAAAAAGAAGAGATGCCCCCACAAGATGGGAAACGCTGGGATATGAACATTTGATGTTAGAGCCCAGAGTATTCCTTTGGGATATATTAAAAGTTGCAGTTACTGACAATCTCTTAGCGCTCAGAGTTCCTAAACATGGGATGTTTTGATATCCCTGGACCTTGCTCTATTTTTACTCCCGTGTGGACTGGGCAACTTGCTGTAGCTGTTTGCCTTAAATACAGACCATCAGTTTGACACTTCAAGACCTTGTTAAGAGGCTGTCTGCAAGCAAGCATGGAACCTGTTTCCTGAGTCTGTTTGACTCCTGAGGCTGGACCTAGGTCTGAGACTAGAGCCTGTGTGTGGTAACTATGCTTGTAGAGAGGTGAGCAAGGAGAAAGGGTAAGCATAAGGTCTGTGTAAAGCTCTCAGAAGTCTTTCACAGAAAGATTTAACCTGGCAGAATGTCTTAATTCTGTATGACAAACTGTTCTTGTTTTAAAATTTAGCTGGCGTGGGAAGAGGAGGGTGGAATTGATGCATACAATTTGGATTTGGGGAAGATGGAGCAGCCTGTGCCCAGGATTGAACTTCCAGGATCATTACCAGCAATCAGAATCATCACCAAAGCCATTACTGGGAGTAGAAACCAGTTTTCATCTTTTTGAGCCATGCTAAAAAGATACACCTCTGGTGTTTCAGGAATGCTTTCGCCAGATCTTTTCACCTGCTAGACCCTCCTAGAGCAACCACCAAATGCACTGTTGCAAGTAGAAACTCGGGAGGGTAGAGATGAATCTTCTGAACTTATTATGGGGTATAGAGGTGCATTGCAGCTGATACTGGGCATTTTCATCACGAAATCTGCATCTCTTGGATTGCTGGTGATTTATTTTTTTTCCTGGCATTTCAGGTTATCTTCCCTGTGCTATGAGAAAAGAACAGTCTGCTGATTAACTGAATGAAGACTTTTGCCTTGGGCAAATTCTGGAAAAGAATTGGCTTTTAGACATGAGACTGGGATTGAATTCTGTCCATTGTGTGAACTGAGGGGCTGGAGATTCTCATCCTCTGTTTTTGCACAGGTTAATTGACTAGATAAATTAAAAAAAAAAAAAAAGGAAGAAGATAAGTTTGTAATAAAGTCTCATTTCTAGGCAGTTTCACTGGGGGAAAACTCATCTTTCATGCCAGCCTACAGGAAGTGTTCACTGTGGTGTGGAGTAGAAATAGGAAAATGCTACAGATAGAGAGTCCCTTTTTCTCAAATCCTGGGGATTTTCAAGAGTAATTAGTGAATGCTTTATGTTACTCTGTGAGTTTTGAAGAGATGCAATGGATTAATTTCAAGAACCTTCCTAGAGAGTAATTTATCACATGTTGTATGTTACTTATGTGAGAAACTGAATTCTCACTCTTTTGTCCAAAGCTCTGTGTTTGAATTTTTAGACAAGGACTGGCAACTCTTTTCCCTGATATTTAAATTTGTCCAATCCATAGTCAAATGAGAACTGGCTATTTTGCTCCATCACCTGAGAGCTTAGACTAAGGGATCATTGTTTTGCTTCTGCCTGCTGCCCTCAGGGAGAGCAGAGGCAAGTGAGGCCCCTGGGACCATGCAGCCCCTGGGAGAGGGATGTTATCCAGGGAGCAGCTGAAGGGCTCCGAGGCACCCCAAGCCCAGGGGGTGAAGGGTGTTAGGATCATGGGTTTGGTTGGAGGGGGTTTAGAGATGCTCGAATGTGTTGGGCTGAGGTAGGTGTGACCTGCTGAAAGTTTGGGAAGATTTTGATGTGAAACAGTGCATTGCCCATTGTTTTAAAGGTACATGTTTATAAAAGCAGAATCTCTTAATTTCCTTTAGAACATGAACCAGTTATGCAACAGCTGAAAAAAGATTCCTAATTTCAATAAAAGCCAAACAGAGACTAATCTACACTGCAGTGTCCCCAGGACATTTGCAAAGTTCTGGAATTCCTTCAGCTGGACAAACAAAAATTTATAAATATTTATTGAGACTAAGTTTATTGAAACTGTCACCTGTGGAACTGGAAGTGAATATAAAAGAGAAACAGGTTGAAAGTGAACAGCTTATTACAGACAGGTTGTCCACTTGGCTTTGTATTTCTGGTTTATGAGTGGCTGCTTTAATTTTGGTCCCTGCCAGCTGCTTCTGCACACACAGTTCAGAAGGAACATCTGAGAGAAAATGGATACTTTAGAAGGCAGATTTCTGCGGCCGTCAGTTAATGGAATGGCTGCTGAATGATTCAACATCACTGGAAAAAACTGTGTTCTGAAGGAAATCAGCTGCCAGTGCTGCATGCCATGTCGAATATGCTGTTAAGACATTATGCACAATACTAAAAGGAAGGGTGCAAAATATAAACACCTGCAGTTCTAAATGCTACTGTACAGATTCTTGTCATCCATCTCCAGTAGTGATACTAAAATACAGTCTTAAAATAATAGGTTTCCCAAGTTTTGAGAGCTATTCAGTTTAATATAAATTTTGTTTATGTTTTGTGGTCAATAACTTGTGCTTTAGTTTTAAGAATCTCACTTTTGGGCAGTGTTTGAGGAATTCAGGATCTCTATTTATCCTGAATAGATTAAGCTAGATACAGGAGTACCTTAATCAGCACCCAGAACTTATCTCACTCTAGGTGTATAACAGCATAAATCTCCATCTTTGAGTTTGTTTTAAAAGATAAAATCTTGCTGAAATTTGACTTCAGGAAAAACTTTTCCTTGTGTCCGTTGCGTCCTTGTGAACATGAGAAAGGCATATCGTAAAGCATGAAAAAATATAAAGTTGGGAAGTGTTCCAGTAAGGATGAAACCTTTTTCAGCCCCATTGCTTAAATGAAGGGATTTTGTGGAGGGAATCTTGGAGAATTCTGACTTGGGCAGTATTACTTTGAGGGGGGAAGAAATTCAGCTCATCAGGATTTGGGCTGCCTAAATATTACATGTAAAATTAATAAACACAGTTACTAAATATAAAATACTAAACTGTAACATAATTAAGCATGGAATGAAAAACATTATGATTTTATCCCACTCATATTTTAAATTGAGGCATTTTTATTGCAGTTTCTTATCCCTCACTTTACACATTGCTGGCTGCAGAGTTTGAGGTAAACACAGCCACTCAATTCTATCTGTGGTTTGTAGTGTGTAACAACCTGCACTGGAAAAGTTGCATTCTTTTCTGCTCTATCAAAGGAAAATACATATAATTGTCAAAAAGTGAAGTTGGCCCATAAATAAGTGTTGGGACTTTGAATTTACTTTTCTGATGATGAATTTTACTTTTTGAAGAAAGGAAACTTTTTATTATTTGATGTGGGTGATCTAGTATACTGAAATTAGTGAGCCTAAAATAGATTGACATGAAGTAAAATAGAGGGTGGAAAAAGTACACTGAAGTATCTGAATAAATTTGTGAAGAGCTGTATTTGTTCAGCTTCAGAATGCTCCTCTTTCACACACTCTGTGCCTCTTACCACTTTTTATACTTTTGTGTTTCTTTGCCATATATGTTTCTAATACTTTGCAACAGATGTAGAGATAGTTTAAAAAAGCCAGCCAAAAGAAGCTCCAAACTTGTGAATTGAAATTTGGCTGTATAAATCTTTTTCATGTAAACTCATTCAATATTCACTGATAATGAGTTATTCAAAGTGATAACTTGACTACCAGGTCTGAAACTTCTGGTAAGATCAGATAAAGCAGCTGCACTAAACCTGATTGATTGCAGTTGTGTTCTGCGTGGGTGCTTGGATCCACCTGCACAGCATAAATATCTACATTGCTCCAGTTTTGAAAAATAAGATTCTCCTTAGCAGCGTGTAGGTCGAATTAAAGAGCTGCTGGGCCCTGTGTTTTCCTCTTTGAGTTGGAGTTTTGACGAAGGCAGCATTGCTGTCAGTACTCCTGCACTCACTGATTTAGAGAGATGTAACCACTGTGTAACAGCAGGGAAGGTGCAGAATCCAATTACAGCTTTTAATGCTTGGGTTTACTGATTAGTTTTACCATTTCAAATGTTACACCTGCAGTTCATGTTTGCTTATCTTTATTTGTTACTTGCTAAATTTTAAATGATGTAAGAACTGGGGCTAGCATTGTAGGTTTTTTCAGAAAATTTCATATCTCTCTTCAACCAAGTGAATTGGAAAGAAGGGACTAATTTGAACTTCATGGTATTTTAATGATTTTTCACTGCTGTGAATTGGTTTTGCTCCCTGTAGTCTCTGTCCTTTATTGCATTAGTGCTGCAGAACAATAGTGGTGGGAGATATTGCTTTATGAACTCCAGTGTCTCAGTACTGCCGTTGTCATTCATCATCTAATATAGACTAATTGATGCTACTACAGACCATTCTAGAATGAAAAAGAAGCATTTCTGCTTTAGCTAGGTGATGGTCACTTCATCTATAGTGAGCATGGAAAGCCAAATAAATATTTGATGTGAACTTTTATAAAAATATGTAAGCATAAGTCTTGTTGTATGTGAAGAACTCACAGATTAGAACAAAAGAATAAAATAACTGCAAGAATTTTATGCTGCAAGATGCTCCAGACGTTTTTCATTATATACTGTGTCTCAAATGTTACAAATCAATCGTTTTAAGCTCATCAGGTTTAAACTGTACATTTATTTTGCCAACTAGATACAAATAATTTGTACACAATGTAGCTTTAAAGACTTCCTCTGGAGCACTATGGGGTAAAAAAAATGGCTTCCCCTTCCCTCTCACTTTTGATGAAATAGAGATTTTTCTGGAATATTTAGTGGTTATTTAAAGTCTGCTATTAACAAATTACTTCTGTACGAAAGGTCACAGTGACATTTTAACACTGCCACCAGCGTCCCTGGCAGCTTGTGGGACGGTTCTGAGTTGGCCTGTGGGGTTTGATGGCAGTGTCACGGCCGGGACAGCGGCGTGTGGGTGGCACTGGTGTCGCACACGAGGAGAGCTCCCTGCTCCCATCCCGCTGCCACCCCGCCCTGACAAGGTTCGGAGGAGCGAGCAGGGAAGAGAGGAGCCCTCCTGCTACAGACCTTACCCTTCATTTTGAGGCTGCAACGGGCTTAGAAGCTTTGCCAGAAAGGAAGCCTGGCTGTTAATATCCCTGAAGAAAATGTGGGAGAAGTATTGAATTTTTTTGATAAGGAATATGAAAATTGCCTCCACATTAACTCCTTCACCCTCTTGTACTGTTTTCTTGCCTTTATTAAATAGTGTGCTACCACGCAAGACAGGCACCGGGTGAATTTGTGCTTTATCTGCTCTCTGAGTGTAACATCTCTTGCTGTAGTGTCAGATCCGTGCTGTTAATAAACGTTCCAGCAAAAACTCATCAGTGTCATCTGTTGTGCGGGGATTAGTCTGGTCCAGCAGCTCCAGGCTCCCAGCTGCCCGAGGATGTGGGCCGCGTATATCCTGTGCATGGTGGGAGAGGCTGCACGGATGCGAGAGCTGCTGGGTAGGCAAAGCAGCAGACTGGAGAGAGCTGCCAAATGCTTCTGTAACTCGGGAGCAGCCCCGGAGTGCTCCGAGCTCCGTCGGGGGAGGAGGAAACCGTTGAGAAAATTCCATAAGTCACCGGGCATTGCCGGAAGCCCTTCGGGCAGCATGCGTCCCACAGGCGCGCTGTCCACTCGGAACCCGCCACTCCGTGCCGTTTTCAGGCGCGTTTTGGGGAAGTGGTGGTCTTTAAAGCACCGGTGCTGCCTGGAGCTGCGCCACTGCTTACACTGCCCTTCACACAGCGCTGTGGCTCCAGGACACAGAAGTCAGGAGAAAGTCCTGCCCGTTTTGATTCCCACCGGGGGCAGGGAGTTACGGGGCCCATCGCCGGCCAGCTGCCGGTCGGTGCTGGTGTGGGCGGGCGGCAGCAGCGGGACCGGCGCAGGAGCGGAGCTGGGCTCTCTCCGGCACTCGCGGAGCCGCGCTGGGCTCGGGGCCGCCCGCCCGGGCTGGCTGCCCGTGGGCAGCGCCGTGCTCCGGCCAGTCTCGACCGAAGGAGCCGCCCGGTGACCGGGCACCGGTTATAAAAGCATTGTGAAGAACTGCGGGCGGATCGATTTGTGCTGAGCTCTGTAAGGGAGACCCAGTGCGAGGTTTTTTTTAAAATATTTTTGGAGAACCTTTGAGAACTCTGAGTTTCTGCACAG
The DNA here is from genome assembly GCA_013396875.1 of Vireo altiloquus. NCBI lineage: Eukaryota > Metazoa > Chordata > Aves > Passeriformes > Vireonidae > Vireo > Vireo altiloquus. The sequence continues at coordinate 714,296 of VZRF01013636.1, forward strand.
ATCGAGCTAAGGGCGGCGGAACCCTCTCAGGCCTTTCAGGGTTCTTCCTCCTCTTTTGTTTTTCCCGTTACCGGCGCCGCTCTGCTGTGGGAGGGGTACTCGGTGAGGGGCCTCCCGCCGCGCAGGACCGACAGAAGACCCCGGCAGAGCCGCTCCTAGAAGCGTCCGCCGCACTCCGGCGGTGCAGGGCCGCGGCCGGTGCCGGTCAGTCCGGGCTGTCCCCGGCCGGGCCGAGGGGGAGGAGCGCTGCAGCCCGAGGCCGGGCGGCGGGGCCGCCAATGGCGAGCTCGGGGCGGGCGCCGCCGGTCGGGGCCACCCCTCGGTGGCGGCGGCAGCGGAGCTCTCCCGGCGCAGCGGGGGCGAGGCG